>JAYMFT010363674.1:0-22569 GCA_038088735.1 Panulirus argus
GGGTACTCACCTGTAGGTGCCAGTTACGGTGCCGTCCTCGATGCTCAGGTCCTGATGGAGGTCCTCCAGGTCGATGGTGAGGATAGAGTCGGGGCGGGCGGCGACCAGAGCGGCCAGACCCAGGAGAACGAACAACTGGTAGAAGAAAAAGATAAAACATATCTTAATGTTCTTTCAATGTGGAGGCCATACACTCATTACATTTCATTGTGAAGCTATGAAAATATTAGCAATATGAAATTCTTAAACTTCTATTGCAATCTTTACTACTTCTTGCTATGCTGTTAGTCACGTGTATGACAGATGAACTCTTTGTGTTAGTTGAATTATGACCAGAGGAAACTGAAGAAAATTGAATGGACTTGAAGAGTTATCTTCTCCGTCAAACTGAAACCAACTTACGGTGCACTTCATGTTGGTCGGTGGTCAGCGAAGGTGTGATGCCCCTGTGATGTGGCGACAGGTTTTATAGGTGCCGCGCGGGGCCACTCCCACTGGACCGACCCTCTATTCGGCCACTCACGCATTCTCACAGTAAAATGATATGTTATCTGTATCATTGCCATCATCCACCTAACTGTACTAGTATACTTATGCAATTGAAAATAACACTTATGAATACAGTATTTTGTAATTAAGTAGGAACCATCAACAGGTTAAAAGCGCCAACTTAGCGAGTTTCATATTAGACATGGGTCAATGTTTTCTGGTGACAAAAAACTTTTGATCAGTCTTGTTTTTCCTCAGACCGTCGGCCAAGGAAGGGCACTTTCTATTATAGTGAATGTTATTAATAAATCATTACATAGACCACTTAGGGTAAAGGAATTTATGTGATTTTTAAGACGTTTTGAAGAACTTAAGCAGGATACAATAAGACGTCGATGTTAATGATCAAAAACTTTACATAAATGAGACAGCATTCACATTTTTAGGCTATTCAGTTTGTTTCATCATGGAAGGGTTCTTAGTGATTTACAAAGTAACTGAATATGAAATGAATAACTTGTTCACGATTAAAGATATCGCCTAGGAAAATTATTAACAGAAAAAATGAAAAAAATATTTATTGCAGGCTATCACAGTATTAAGTTTATGTAATAGGAAACGTATAATTCATTATAACCAAATCATCATTCACTGATATCGTATTCACTTATGTTAGTTTTAGATGATTGCCAGAGAAAAACAAAATATATAAAATCTGTTGAATCAGAGAAACATAGATATTATACATTTTTATAATATCAATATTATCTTGTTGATAATTCTTCCTCATAATGACACCATCATCATTATTTTGATAAAATTGCTCTGAATCATTACGTACGATCTGCTTAATAATTTTCACTGCGGCCTGATACTAATTCCTTAACCCATCTCAACCAAGCAGATACCGTGTTGTCTTGACACAAACTTCCTGCAACACAGCAGGATCTTTACAGGTACATAATCCTGACTTTCACAACACTCCAAGTGCATCTAGACTTGCACCAAGCATTATTTTTCTAAATTGCTTACGGGCCATGTTCACGGACCTAGTATCGTATCACTTAACCATAAACAACAGTGGCAAGGTCAACCTAGGCTGCGCGTGACGAGCCGACGGCTCATCCTCTCCCTTAGTCACGCAGTTCCTAGCTGTGATACATCGAGTTATCATCTACGTCTTGAAACGTCAGCTATGTGACTTAAGTCACCTCTTCCCTGGACACAGCCTTTAGGACGTCAGCATCGTCGTGAAAAGACCTCAAGCGACCCTGATTTCTTGCTCTGGGTATATCGTTACTTGACTCTTGCATTGGCTTAAGCAACCTCTTACTCAGTTTTCTTCCTGTGGCGCCAATCAACGATAAATGCATAATCTTGGTACCTCGATTACTCTACTTCCATTTTGCAGAAGATCAAGCAGTGACCAAGCCTTCTAGTGGGACTTCTGCCTCACCACACCTTACACCTGCACCTACACGTATGCCAGGCAATGAATTCTCATCGACTCTGCTGCTAGGCTACGGAAATCCTAACTTTTCTTCTCACCTTACCTGAACAAACCTCCACTGCCTACCCAATCCTGTTCCACCAGAACTAAAAGCTCGTTATGAGGTGATCACTAAACAATTATTGTGTGCTACTTGTTATGTATTTATCATTTTTCGTCAATTTTATAATCATCCTTTACATTGTCTTCATTATTGATATAAGTGCTATGAACAGATATACCGAAAGCAATGCTTCCGTCTTAGATAGAAAGGATGACGCCAAACTGAATACATATAATGCGATCATATTGTATCAACACAAGGTCGTTTGTTTACTAAACTTCAAAAAGGATTAGCTATTCAAATTTTAACGTAATTTTTCATTTTATTGGCAATTATATATTAATATATACATTATGAATAAATGTAAAATTACTGTTGATAAAGAAAAGTCTTTAGAAAGATGTTGGAATCATCTGAAATGATGCTGTACTGAGAAGGTGGAGGTCGACTACCCTCTCACTTTGCCTAGATTGACTTCAGTTAGTTATTGAGGATTGCCTGAGTAAAACAAAATATATAAGATTTCTTGTGTTAGAGAAGCATAGATGTTTTTAAGCTTAATAATATCAGTATTATCATGTAAGGAATTCTTACTCATAATGACACCATTATCATTATTGTAGTGAAATTACTCATTGTCATTACGTATAACCTGCTTAAGCGTGTGGACTGCGGCCTGATGCTATTTTCTTAACCCATCTCGACCAAGCAGGTACCTAGGTTGTCTTGACACAAATTTCCTGCAACCCAGATGGACCTCCACATACGTACGACAGTCCGGCCGCATCTAGACTTCCCTTTTTAATCCCCAAAGGGCCTTCTTCACTGACCTGGAATGGCATCACTTGATCATATCCAACAGCGGCAAGGTCATCCTAGGCCGCACATAAGGAGCCGCTAACTCGTCCTCTGCCTCAGTCATGCAGTTCATAGCTCTGATACACCGAGGTGCCGCCTCCGCCTGGAAATGTCCACTACGTGATTTAAGTCACCTCTTTCCTGGGCAAGGTCTCTGGGACGTCAACATCGTCATGAGAAGACCTCAGGCAACACGAACTTCTTTCCTTGGCTATGTCGTTGCGCGAATCTTACAGATTCTACAGCAACTCCCCTATTCAATTTTCCTCCTGTAGCACCAATCAACAATAGCTGCATAATCTCGGTACCTCGCCAACGGAGCCTCCCTTCTGCAGATGATCAAGCAGTGACCAACACTTTCAGTGGAACTCCTAGCTCACCACACCTTACACGTGCACCTATGCCAGGCAGTGAATCCTCCTCGACTCTGGTGCCAGAACTACGGAAATCCTAAATGTCTCTTCTCGCCTCACCTGAATAAACCTCTGTTCCATACCTAATCCTATTCCACCAGCACTAAAAGCTCGTTATGAAATGATCAGTAACCTCTAATTATCACTGAACAATTATTGTCTGCTACTTGTTATGTTTTAATCATTCTGTATCAATCTTATAATCATCCTACGCATTTTCTTCATTATTGATATAAGTGTATCAACAGACATACCAAAAACAATGCTTCCGTCTAAGATAGGAAAAATGACGCCAAAGTGGTTACACAATGCGATCATATTGCATCAACACAGGGTCATTTGTTGACTCGACTCCCTAAGCGGTGATGTGAGACGATTGTAATGATGCTGCGTATCCATGAAGGATTAGCTATTCAAATCATGACATGATTTGTTTTATCTTATTGGAGATCATATATCACTATACACATTATGAATAAATATGAAAGTTACTGCTGATGAAGGAAAGTCTGTAGAGAATATTGGTGGCCTCACAGCTGAGGCTCTACACAGAATCGAGATCGACGACCCTCTCACTTTGCTTGGATTGACTTCAGTGTCCTTGACAGTCCAGTTTCGTGCATCTTGTGTGTCACTGGAGAACGGTGACTGTGCTCGGTGACTTGGCCATTTGGGTATCACGTTGATATACAGGATATTCATTTCCTGTCATCGAGTTCCTCAGAGGACACGAAGGATCCTTGTGTACCATCGGCCCTCACGCCGGCATCGCTGACGGGGACGGCGTTGGTATCCAATACTCGGTAGCCATCGTCGTCAGCGATGTAATTGACAAAATACTTAACACCCTCAGGTGAAGTCCAGCTGCAACATGAAAGACATGTTAGATGTTTTCTGTTTTACTCAGACTGTAAATTTTTCTTTTTCTTAGCTTTACAAAAATATTTTCATAAGTATTTATGAAACATTTGACCGGCGGTATATCTGTAGATGTAATGATTGTCAGAATTACTCAGACCAGAAGGACCGACGTTAGTGACTTTTTCAGTATTCTGTCCACTACTCACTCAGCACGATACACAGGGTAATGGGAAAAGCAGGTGTATGAGGCATGTGTGCGTGGTACAATTCTCGTATGGAATGAAGTAATCATATTATCTATTCGTTTCCTGTTTTCTATTTCAAATACACATAACTGCTGGGCAAGTGGCGGGCACTCACTTGTAGGTGTCAGTCACGGTGCTGTCTTCAAAGCTCAGATCCTGATGGAGGTCGTCCAGGTCGATGGTGAGGATAGAGCATGGGTGGGCAGTGACCAAGGCGGCTAGACCCAGGAGAACGAACAGCTGGTACAGGAAAATATACATCATACTAAATGTCCTTTCAATACAAAGAACATACGTTGAATACGTTACATTGTGAAGGCAAAACTGATTTTTAGATATATCCATCCATATCTTTTAATCTTATTAAATGACTAATGATCTATTGCAAACTATAATGATAAAAAGTCCACATGATCAGATACTTGCTAGTCAGTCATTATAGCCAAATTATCATTCACTCAAACCTAATCCTTCATCGTAGTTACTGACGAAAGTCTAAGTAGAAAAAACGCATAAAATCTATTATATTAGAGGTGCATACGTAGATGATTTTCCCTTGTTAATATCTTTATCATTTAAGTTGATAATTCCAACAAATAATGTCATCACGCATGTTTTGCATAATCTTGCTGGCCCATCTCGACCAGGCAGGTACCTGGGTGTCACAACACACATTTCGTGTGACCTAGCTGGACCCAGAGAACTGACTAATCCTGACTTCCTCAACATTAAACCAGCATCTAGAATTGCATCAATCGCCATCCTTCCTTAATCCATGAGTGGCCAACTTCCCTGACCTGGTGTAGCATCACCTAACCATAACCAGCAGCCGCAAGGTCAACCAAGGCGGCACATGAGGGGCCGAAGGCTCATCATTTGCCTCAGTCCCGCAGTACTTAGATTCGAGAAACCGAGGCGCCAAGACCGCCTGGAAACGTCCACCATGTGACTCCAGTCTCCTGTTTTCTAGTAAGAGCCCCTAAGGCGTCACCATCGTCATGAGAGGACTCCAGGAGACACTATCTTCTTGTCCTGGTTTCGTCGTTACCTAGCTCTTGGAGCGGTTACAGTAACTCTCCACACGCTCCTCCTATTAAAACACAACTCAACCACTGCTGCAAAACCTTGGTACTTCGGCTACTCCACCTCCCTTGTGCAGAATGTTCACAATACCAGGCAGTGATTCACTCCTTCAATGGGACACCTGCCTCACTACACCTCACACTTGAACCGATGTCATGCAATGAACCCTTCTCGATTGTTTGGCGCCAGGACCACTGAAATCCTGATTGTCTTATCTTACCCTAGTTGAACTAACCTCTGCTCCTTACTTAATCCTGCTCCACTAGCACTAGCAGCTCGCTATCAATTACTCATTAACCCATAGTCATCACCAAAACATTGTTCTAAGTTACGTTTTCTATAATGATTATATGTTTATATTTTGTTAAGTATCCTTTGTATCTTTTTTAGTTATTATCCTTGTCAATATCAATATATATATATATATATATATATATATATATATAAACAAGAAATGCCTCTTGAGCAAGAATACAGTAAAGCAAATGCCTCCGTCACCAAACCTCAAATTTCATTCTGTTATGGTAACCTTACCTTCGTCATCAGCTGGTGACCTGAGCGTCACATTATATTAAGAATATGCACTTGCCGAGCGCTTCTCTTCATGTGGCACTACGCACTGCTTGGTTTATATCATCTAATGTGTGAAAACTCAACACATAATTCAGAATCAAGAAATGGCCACGATGACCTTTGTCAGATGTAAAGTAGAACCCAAGAGACGGGCTGACCAAAGTCATAAATAAAGTAACATCAAGAGAGTCGGGCTGACCAGTGTGAGTGATAAAGTAACATGACGAGAGTCAGGCTGGCCAGTAGACTCTCCAGGTGAAATCAAAGGATTTTGTCCTTACAGCAAGTATAATGAACTCTCTAAATTCACATTGGATTATCTCTCACATGAAATGTAAACGTAATTTTCATATCAATGTATGTTAGATGAATATTAAGTTTGTGAAAACAAATATATAAAGAATACAGCCTCTCTGGATATTCTGAGTATTGGGACAAAGTGAATCAGAAGTCTGCCTAAACTAGCTCTCCTGTTGTTGCTACCTCTCTTCAAATAATTCTTTCCGTCCTCCATCATGGTGTTTTCTTTTGCCTTTTGTATAAGTATTACTTGAGCCCACTGCTCTACTGGGCTGTCTGTCTTGGTTCCAACCCTGAAGACCTGGTCCTGTTGCACATGGATGGCTTGTTATTGTATAGCGACGAGCCAAACAAGGATTCATCGTAACACTTCCTTCTTGCTTCGTAAAATTAAGCTGTGGAATTCTCCTTTCTTCTGTCATATGAAATTTGTTTGTACAAGCCCTGATTGGTACAAGTCAATTGTGGTGACAGACGACGGTCCGTGGAGTGGGCGTCGTGGGGTGAGGAAAGAGATCGCGGTGACTGGGGGTTGTCTCAATTTTAAAGGCAAGATGCCGTGTGAGATACCGATGACGTTCGGAGATTTGCATTTAATGATACGCTTATTGAGACAATAGAAAAAATATACAACATCTCAAAGGTGAGATGGGGGACTCTTGGTCGGTGATGCAAGACTGGCCCAGGATTATTCTGCCTGCTCTTTACTGCACTCTTTCCACCTGGTCCCTCTGTGTATCTGTAAGATATATGGACCAAGAAGGGAATGCATAGGTGAGCTTAGGCAGAATGAAGATGGAATAGATATTTCTGAGATCAGACGAATGAAAGCCGAGTTATCTCATTCGGCAGAGAAGCTAGGAACAGTATGAGAAAGATTTGATGATGCTGTTGATATGATACTTCTAGGTTTAATAGTCAGCTATAATGAAACCAAAAAGTCTGAAGTCACTGACTACCTAGAAGACGTCAGAGCCGAGTGTGATGTCAAGGGGACAAGATGTTCTCTGCGCCCATGTTGATGATGATGCATTTCTTTTTTGTGTGTGTATTTCACCAATATATATAAATGACAGAACAATATTGTATCAAACATATGATCTTTCATTTACTAGACACTGCAAACAGTGGCAGGAAAGGATTCTGTCACAATGTTAGGCATCCAGGAAGAATCAGTTATTCATATCCTGACTTGATCTCTCATTTTATTGGTAATCATATATCAGTATGTACATTATAAATAAATATGAAGTTAATGTTGATGAAGTACTTCCTGCAGGAAAATGGGCGGAGGAAAGATGTTGGTGGCCTCACAGCTGAGGCTGCATAGAGAACGTCCAGGTCTACGACCCTCTCACTTCGCTTGGACTGACTTCAGTGTCCTTGACAGTCCAGTTTCGAGCACCTGTGTCACTGGACAACAGTGACTGTGCTAGGTGACTAGGCCATTTGGGTATTACGTTGATATACAGGATATTTATTTCCTGTCATCGAGTTCCTCAGAGGACACGAAGGATCCTTGTGTACCATCGGCCCTCACGCCGGCACCGCTGAAGGGACGGCGTTGGTATCCAATACTCGGTAGCCATCATCGTCAGCGATGTAATTGACAAAATACTTAACACCCTCAGGTGAAGTCCAGCTGCAACATGAAACACAAAATATAAAATATTTCTTATTCAAATTTGATAGACTGTAACTGACATTACATTTTCATAGCACTTCACTTTAGAACCTCCTCCTCGTAGTTTGAAATGTGTGATTAGAAATATAAAGACAAAAATATTATTTCTTACATTTAAACAGACGAGAAGCACAGGCATCTCTGATTTTCTCAGTATCGTATCCATCAATGACTCCGCACGATACACAGGGTGATCTATGACTAGTATGAGTCAATTGTGGTGAGCAAGGGTGGTCCATAGGGCTCGGTTACTGGAGGGAGGTTTCAGTGACAGGTTGGGGGGTGTTAGTGCTTTATAGACAAACTGCCGTGTGAGCTACAGATGTTGTTGGGAGATTTTGATTCATCGATTCTTTTATTCAGGTAAAAGAAAAAAAGTACAATTTATCAAAGGGATGAGGTGACATATGTAATCCATACCTAAGTGATATGAGGGACTCTTGGTCGGTGATATAAGACGGGCCAAAGATCATTCTGCCTGCTCTTTTCTGCACACTTTCCTCCTGCCTCTTCTATGTAGCTGTAGAAAGAAGGACCAAGCTTGGGTGGCATAGGTGAGCTTAGGCATAATAAAGGTGGAATAGCTATTCCTTACCTCTGAAGTCTGGACACCGAATAATCTCAGTCGGCAGAGAAGGAAGGAACGGTATAAGGAGCATTTAATGGTAGTGCTGACATGACTCTACCAGATTTAATCGTTATTCATGGTGATACTAAGAAGTCCAAAGTCCCTAACTACCTGGAGGACGTCAGGACCAAGCATTATGTCAGGGGGGAAGGATATCTTCTGTACCCGCGTTGATGTGCATCATCTCAGTTTTGGTGTGATTGATGGTGACGCCGTTTTGCTTGTTTGTTTGTTTATTTGTTTGTTTGTTTGTGTGTGTGTGTGTGTGTGTGTGTGTGTGTGTGTGTGTGTGTGTGTGTGTGTCTGAGTTTGCGTGTGTATTGATCAATATGCAGTAATGATAAGACAATATGGTATTCAACATATGATTGTTTATAAAGTAATATAATGCAATGGCAGGATATTATTCTTTTATAATGTGCTATTTTCAAGAGGGATTAGCTTTTCACATTCTGAATTTATTTCAATCTTTACTGGCGATAATATACAAGTATATACAGTATAAATAGACATGAAGTTAATGTTGATGAAGGAATTCCTGCAGAAAGATGTGTAGAGTGAAGATGTTGGTGGCCTCACAGCTGAGGCTGCACAGAGAGCGTGGAGGCCGACGATCCTTTCTCTTTGCCTGGATTGACTTCAGTATCCTTGACAGTCCAGTTTAGTGCAACTTGTTTGTCACTGGACAACGGTGACTGCGCTCGGTGACTTGGCCATTTGGGTATCACGTTGATATACTGGATATCTATTTCCTGTCATCGAATTCCTCAGAGGACACGAAGGATCCTTGTGTACCATCGGCCCTCACGCCGGCATCGCTGACGGGGACGGCGTTGGTATCCAATACTCGGTAGCCATCGTCGTCAGCGATGTAATTGACAAAATACTTAACACCCTCAGGTGAAGTCCAGCTGCAACATGAAAGACAAGATGTTAAATGTTTCTTACCTTATTTCAACCTATCTTATTTCAATAGACTGTAAGTTACTCTGCATTTTTGTAGCTGCTTCTCTTAAGAATCTCTTCCTCGTTGTTAGAAATGTTTGATTAGCAATATAATGATAGATATATTTGTTGCTGTAACTAGATAGACCAGAAGTTCAGGCATCTCTGATATTTTCAGTATCGTGTCCATCATTCACTCGGTTCGATGTACAGGGTGCCAGAGGCCTATATTAATGATACAATTTTCATTCAGAATAAAGTAGTACTTTTTCTCTTTTCTGCTGCAGATTCATATGTTTACGGAGGAGTGGCGGGTCCTCACCTGTAGGTGCCAGTTACGGTGGCGTCTTCAATACTCAGGTCCTGATGGAGGTCGTCCAGGTCGATGGTGAGGATAGAGTCAGGGCGGGCGGTGACCAGGGCGGCCAGACCCAGGAGAACGAACAGCTGGTAGAGGAAAAGATACATTCTATCTAAATTTTCTTTCATTTCAGAGAATATATATTGAATACATTACATTGTGAAGGCTTTACAGTAAATTCTGATATGAAATGTGCTCATATGGAATTCTTTCTTATATCTATTCTCTTCTAAGTAGTTGCTAAGCAGCAGTCAGTCACATGTACGACACATATATGGTGCCATTGTGTTAGTTGAAATATGACCAGAAGAAAACTGAAAATGTTTAATACAGTTGCAAAGTTAACATCCCCGCCGAGAAGAACCTAACTTACGGTGCACTTCATGTTGGTCGGTGGTCAGCGAAGGTGTGGTGCCCCTATGATGTGGCGACGGGTTTTATAGGAGCTGCGAGTGGCCACGCCCTCAGGACCAACCCTCTGTAGGACCACTAATACCTTCACACAGTAAAAGGATATGATATTTTTATCACTAATGTCATCAACCTTTTTCCAGAATTGTACAGCTCAATAGCAGCCTTCGGTAGCTTAAATGCGCCAACTTTGTAGGCTTCATGGTTGCCAAGGGTGAATGTTGTTAGTTTACAAAAAAAAACTGCTATGGGCATTCCTGTTTTTCACCTTATTGTCGGCCAAGGAAGGGCACTTTTTATCGGAGTGAATGCTATGAATATACCACTATGTAGAGCACCATAATACTAGGGACATGTATTTGATCTTCAAGTACTTGCAATCAATAGATATATCCAGGGAATGTATGTAGAATCTAAACAAGATAAAGCATGACGCCGATAACAATTACTATTTCCACTAAGAATCTTGCATGAATGAGTCAACAGTCATCTTTTAGGTATGCAAATGTTATGCATTTTTAAAAGTTTTTTTGGCATTTCATTAGACAATTCATATCAAGTAAGTAACTTGTTCATAATTAAAGATATCGTATAGACAAATTCTTACCAGAAAAAGATGGATTTAATCAGACTGAATTTTGAAAGTATGATTATACAGAAAATTTAGTTTTAAGTAATGACTAATAATTCATTGCAATCTATCATAGTATTAAGTTTATATAATCAGAGACTTGCTATTCATTATAACCAAGTAATCATTCACTCAAAACTCTCCTGACGATATCTATATTATTATGTTGATATTCCTTACAATGACACTATGATCATAATTGTACTGAAGATGTTCATTGTCATTACGTATGTTCTGCATAATGGTGCTGACAGCGACCTGACGAGAATTCCTTGACCCACCTGGAACAAGCAGGTACCTGGGTGATTTGACACAAATCTCATGTGAACCAGCTGGACCTACACAGGTAGCTAACAGTGACTTTCACAACAGTCCACCCGCATCTAGACTTGCACCAACCACTGTCCTTCCTTAAACCCTATGGGACCAACTTCGCTGACCTCGCATGGCATTACTAAGTATCAATAACAGCGGGAAGGTCAACCTAAGTCATACACGTTAAGCCGAAAGCTCATCCTCTACCTCAGTCACGCAGAGTTTATCTCTGAGACACTAAGGCCATACATAAGCATAAAAATGTCGATCATGCGACTCCAGGTTATTCTTTACAGGAAACAGTGTCTGCGACGTCACCATCGTCGTGATATGACCCCCGCGAACACTAACGTCTTGTCCTGGTGTTATTGTTACCCGCCTCTTTCAGCGGCTACGGAACTATCCACACAATCATCCTCCCGTAGCACAAGTATAGTACTAATGCATCACTTTGTTACCCCCGCTACGTCACCCTCCTGCTGCAGAAGGTTCAATAGACCAGGCACTGTCACACGTATTCAGTGAGACACCTGACTCACCACACTTCACACCTGCGTCGATGCCAGTCTTTTACGCCACGACCATGAAAATCCTCACAGTCTCATCTCACCGTACCTGAATCTATCTTTGCTGCTTCCCTAATCCTACTCCACCAGCACTAGGAACTCACTACGCCATAACCATCCACTCTTAATAGTCACTAAAATATCGTTGTGTGTTACTTTCTATGATTTGATTATTATGTTTATATCGCATAAGTATCCTTTCTATTTGCTTCAGTTAGCGTCATTGTTAATATCAATGAAACAAGAAACACATCCAAAGCGAGATAACTATAAGGCAAATACCTCCGTCTCCATTCCTCTAGATAGATCCTGTATTGATAATCTTCCCTTCGCCATGAGCTAGTGACCTAAGCATCTCAAAATATTAAGGATATGCCCACTCCGAGCGCTTCTCCTCAAGTGGCATTATCACACAGCTTGATTTGCGTCAGCTTACGTGTAAACACTCAACTCATATTTCAGAAGTAATGAATGGCCAGGGTGATCCTTGTCAGATTTACAGTAGAACCCGAAATACGTGCTGACCAAAGTCATAAATAGAGGAACATCAAGAGAGTCGGGCTGAGCAGTGTAAGGGATAAAAAGCATAGCAAATATGATGAACTCGTTGATTTTACACTGTGTTATCTCTTACATGAAATGTAAACGTGTTTGTCAAATCAACTTAAGTTGAATGAATATTACGTTAGCGAAATATATAAAGAATACAGCTTCTTTGGATATTCCAAATACTAGGACAGATTGAATGTCAGGAGCCTCTGCCGAGATTAATTCTCCTGTTGTAAACCTTCTTTCAAATATTTCTTTTTGTACTCCATTACGATGCTTTCGTTTTTGTTCTTTATTTTTTTTATTTTGTACAGGTATTACTTGAACCCATTGCTTTTTTGGCTTCACTGCCCTCTCCCACCCCTGATGAACTGGACCGATGGCACTCGGATGGCTTCCCATAGTTATATATTTAGAGACGAGCTAAACGACGATTTATCATAATATTTATTTTTTCTTTCTTCGCAAAGCGAATCTCTCTAATCTCTGTTTTCTTTTTCTTCTTAAATCTGTGTGATCTATGATTAGTACGAGTCAACTGTGGTGAGTGAGGGTGGTCCATAGGGCTCGGTCACTGGAGGGAGGTTTCAGTGACCGTTTGGGGGGTGTCAGCGCTTTATAGACAAACTGCCGTGTGAGCTGCTGACTTTGTTGGGAGATTTTGATTCATCGAATCTTTTATTCAGGTAAAAGGAAAAAATACGATACATTAAAGGGATGAGGTGACATATGTAATCCATACTTAAGTGATATGAGGAACTCTTGGTCGGTGATGTAAGACGGGCCAAGGATCATTCTGCCTGCTCTTTTCTGCACTCTTTCCACTTGGTTTTTCTATGTAGCTGCAGCGAGAAGGACCAAGCTTAGGAGGCATAGGTGAACTTAGACATAATAAAGGTGTTATAGCTCGGAAGACTGGACGCCGAATGATCTGTCATCAGAGAAGGTAGAAACGGTATGAGGAACATTTGATGGTAGTGCTGACATGACTCTACCAGTTTTTATCGATAGTTATGGTGACACTAAGAAGTTCAAAGTCCCTGACTACCCGAAGGACGTCGGGGCCGAGCATTATGTCAAGGGGGTAGGGTATCGTCTGCTCCCGGGTTGATGTGCATCATCGCTATTTTGGTGTGATTGATGGTGACGACGTTATGTTTGTGTGTGTGTGTGTGTGTGTGTGTGTGTGTGTGTGTGTGTGTGTGTGTTTATGTATGGGTGGGTGGGTGTGTTTGTGTGTGCATTGACGAATATTTAATCATAATAAGAACATATTGTGTCTAGCACATGATCCTTTGTTTACTAAACATTATAATACAATGGCAGAAAATGATTCTGTCATAATGTTGTGTATCCAGGAAGAATTAATTATTCACATTCTGATTTGATTTTTTATTTTACTGGCAATAATATATCAGTATTTACATTATGAATAAATATTATGTTGATGAAGGAATTCCTGCAGGAAGATGTGTAGAGTGAAGATGTTGGTGGCCTCACAGCTAAGGTTTTACAGAGAGCGTGGAGGCGGACGACCCTCCCTCTTTGCCTGGATTGACTTCAGTGTCCTTGACAGTCCCGTTTCGAGTACAGTGATTGTCGCTTGAGAACGGTGACTATGCTCGGTGACTTGGCCATTTGGGTATCACGTTAATATACAGGATGTTTATTTCCTGTCATCGAATTCCTCAGAGGACACGAACGATCCTTGAGTACCATCGGCCCTCACGCCGGCATCGCTGACGGGGACGGCGTTGGTATCCAATACTCGGTAGCCATCATCGTCAGCGATGTAATTTACAAAATATTTAACACCCTCAGGTGAAGTCCAGCTGCAACATGAAAGACTTGAAGTTAAATATTTTTCTTATTCTATTTTGATAGACTATAACTTATTCTACATTTTCCTGTACGTAGCTTCACTTAAGAATCTTTTCCTCGTTGTTAGGAATGTTTAATTAGGAATATGATGATGGATATAATTTTTGTTATAACTAAATAGGCGAGAAGGCCAGGCATCTTTGATATCCTCAGTATCGTGTGCATCATTCACTCCGCATGATGCATAGGGTTCTAGAGGCCTTTATCTATGATACAGTTTTTAAACAGAATTAAGTAGTAATCTTTTATTTCTTCTCTACTGCAGATTTCTGTGCTTACAGAGGAGTGGCGGGTACTCACCTGAAGGTGCCAGTAACGGTGTTGTCTTCAATGCTCAGGTCCTGATGGAGGTCGTCCAAGTCGATGGTGAGGATAGAGTCGGGGCGGGCGGCGATCAGGGCAGCCAAACCCAGGAGAATGAACAGCTGGTAGAAGAAAATATACGTTATGTCCTTTCATTAAAGAGAACACATTACATTGCGAAGGTTGTAAGCTCTGATATGAAATGTTTTCATATGAATTATTCTCTTCTAACTTCTTCCAAAGCAGTAGTCAGTCACATGTACGACGCATATACGCTGCCTTTGTGTTAGCTAAAATACGGCCAATGAAACCGGAAAATCTTCATTACACTTGCAAAGTTAATACCCCTGCCGAGAAGGACCCAACTTACGGTGCACTTCATGTTGGTCGGTGGTAAGCGAAGGAGTGATGCCCCTATGATGTGGCGACGGGTTTTATAGGTGCTGCGCGGGGCCACGCCTACAGGACCGAACCTTTGTAGGGCCATTAATACCTTCACACAGGAAAAAGATTTGATATCTTTATCAACAATGTCATCCACCTTTTTCCACTAATGCGTCTCATATTTTTTTGAAATTACATTCGTAATTCAGAGTTGTGCAGATCAATAACACCATTCAGCAGATTAAATGCGCCAAACTCTGTAGGTTTCATGGCTGTCAGGGGTCAATGTTGTTTGTTCACAAAAAACTGCTTTCAGCATTCCTGTTTTTCAACTTACTGTCGGCCAAGTAAGGGAACATTTTTATCAGAATGAATCCTATGAATAAAGCATTATAGAAAACACCATATTGCTAGAGACATATCTGTGATCTTCTAGCAGTTGTAATCATTAGATATATCCAGAGGATGTTATGAAGATTTTACACAAGAAGAAAAAAACATGATGTCCATGATAATCAGAAACATGTTGGAGACATTAGTGATACTGATACTCATTTTTTTTTCACTATGTGAAGGTATTAGTGACCGTACAGAGGGACGGTCCTGTGGGCGTGGCCCCGCGCAGCTCCTATAAAGCCTGTCGCCACATCATAGGGGCATCACACCTCCGCTGACCACCGACCAACATGAAGTGCACAGTAAGTTGGGTTCTCCTCGGCGGGGATATTAGCTTTGCAAGTATATTAAAGATATTCATTCTCCTCGATTATATTCTAACTAAAAAAAGACAGCGTATATGTGTTGTACATGTGACTGAACACTGCTTGGCAAGAAGTTAGAAGAAATTAGAAAAAAATGAGAGGATCTAATATGAACACATTTCATATCTGAGTTTACTGTACAACCACCACAACATAATACATTCAACACAAGTTCTCTCTAATAAAAGAACATTATATAGAATGCATCTTTTCCTCTACCAGCTTTTGGTTCTCCTGGGTCTGGCCGCCCTGGTCGCCGCCCGCCCCGACTCTATCCTCACCATCGACCTGGACGACCTCCATCAGGATCTGAGTATTGAGGACGCCACTGTAACTGGCACCTACAGGTGAGTGCCTGCCACTCCTCCATTGACACATAAATCTGTGGTAGAAAATATATTAAAAAAGTACTACTCAATTCTAAATGAAAATTGTATCATAGATATAGTCCTCTAGACAAAGTGCATCGTGCAGATTGAATGATTCACGCGATACTGAGAATATCACAGATGCCAGAACTTCTGGTCTATTTAGATATAACATAAATTATGCCTAACATTATATTGCTGATCAAACATTTCTAATTACGGAGCGGAGATTCGTAAGTGACGCAAAAAGAAAAATGTAAAATAAATTACAGTTATCAAATTAGAATAAGAAACATTTAACATCTTGTCTTTCATGTTGCAGCTGGACTTCACCTGAGGGTGTTAAGTATTTTGTCAATTACATCGCTGACGACGATGGCTACCGAGTATTGGATACCAACGCCGTCCCCGTCAGCGATGCCGGCGTGAGGGCCGATGGTACACAAGGATCCTTCGTGTCCTCTGAGGAATTCGATGACAGGAAATGAATATCCTATATATCATCGTAATACCCAAATGGCCAAGTCACCGTTGTCAAGTGACACACAAGGTGCACGAAAGTGGACTGTCAAGGACACTGAAGTCAATTCAGGCAAAGAGAGAGGGTCGTCGACCACCAAGCTCTCTGTGCAGCCTCAGGCGTGAGGCCTCCTTCATCTTCACTCTACACATTTAGCTTCCTATTTATTTATAATGTACATACTGATATATGTTCGCCAGTAAAACTAAAAATCGTCATACTCCGAATAACTAATCCTTTCTGGATACACAACATTATGACAGAATTCTCTCCTCCATTGTTTATTGTTTAGTAAACAAACGATCAAGTGTTGGATAAACTTTGGTTTTATTATGATTGTATATTGGTCAATACACACACATACACAAGCACCCACACACACATAACACAAATACCCACACACACAAACACACACACATAAATGCACACAAACACAAAAAGATATAAAATAGCTTCACTAACAATCCCACCAAAAAACTGCGATGATGCACCTCAACACGGGTGCAGACAATGTCCTGCCCCCTGACATCATACTCGGCCCTTACGTCCTCCGGGTGGTCAGGGACTTCGGACTTGTTGGTGTCACCATAACTAACGATCAAATCTGGTAGTCATGGCAGACTATCATCAAATCTTCCTCATACCGTTCGTACCTTCTCTGCCAACTGAGATCATTCACCGTCCAATCTTTTTGAGCTAAGGAATAGCTATTCCACCTTCACTATGCCTAAGCTCACCTATGCCTCCCAAGCTTTGTCCTTCTCGCTACAGCTACACAAAAGGACCAGCTGGAAAGAGCGCAGAAAAGAGCAGGCAGAATAATCCTTGGCCCGACTTACATCACCGACCAGGATTCCCTCATATCACTTGGATATAGAAGTTATATGTCACCTCTTCCTATTTAGGTAGTGCATTCTTTCTTTTATCTCAATAAACGAATCAATCAATCAAAATTTCCGAACAACATTGGCAGCTCACACGACAGTTTGTCTATTAAGTGTTGACACCGCCCATCCAGTCACTGAAACCTTCCCCCCGTAAGCGAGCCATATGGACCACCCTCAGTCACCACAATCGACTCGTACTAATGAGAGATCGTGAAGACAGATTTAAGAAAAATAAAAAAAAGAGAGATTTCAGAGCTTTGCTATGCGGAGAAAGAAAGAAATATGGTAAATCCTCGTTTTGCTCGTCTCTATGCAACAAGTATGGATTCAAATAATACCTGTATGTGTATATAAGAAAAAAAAGAAAGCTGCGTAATAGAGGACAGAATGAAATATTAGAAGAAAGGTTTATAGCAAGAGAAACAATTTAAGCAGAGGCTCCTGACATTCATTCTACCCCAATATTCAGAATATCCAAAGAGGCTCTATTCTTTATGTATTTCGTTAACGTCATATTCATCCAACCTAAGTTGATTTGACGAATACGTTTACAACGTGAATTTAGAGAGTTCATTATATTTGCTATGCCAGGACAAAATCCTTTGATTTCACCTGGAGAGTCATTCTGGTCAGCCTGACTCTCTTGATGTTACATTACTTATGACACTGGTTAGCCCGTCTCTCGGGTTCTACTTTACATCTGCTTTACATTTGGCCATTTCTTACTCCTGAAGGATTTGTTGAATTTTCACACATAACTTGATATAAATTAAGCTGTACGTTGGTGCACACTGAGGAGAAGCACTCGTAGTGGGCATATCCTTGCAATCTAGGACACTCAGGTCACCGGATGATGACCATGGGAAGATTGTCATTACGGGATCTATGTAGAAGGATGGAGAAGGAGGCTTTTGCTTTATTGTGTTGTTGATTTAGAAGCGTTTCGTGATACATTGATATCAACAATGATAATGACTGAAGCAAATGCAGAGGATACTTACAAGATATAAACATTACAATTAAAGCATAAAAGGTAACTTATAACAATAATTCATTCATATTAAGGGGTTAATGGTTATGCTATAGCGAGTCCCTAGTGATGCTGGAGCAGGATTAGGTAAGGATCGCAGATGAGTTCAGGTAAGGTGAGATAAGATGGTTAGGATATCCGTGGTGCTGGTAATAGACAGTCAAGAAGGGTTCATTGCCTGATATCGGTGCAGGCGTGAGATGTGGTGAGGCAGGTGTCCCATCGAAGAGGCGAGTCACTGCCTGCTCTTGTGGACCTTCTGCATCAAGAGGGTGACGCAGCCGAGGTAGCAAGGTTATACAGCATTGACAGAGTTGTGTTACAGGAGGAATATTGTATGGGTAGTCACTATAGCCGCTGCAAGAGGCGGGTAGCAATAAAACCAATACAAGAACTTAGTGTCACCTGGGGTCTTCTCAAGACGGTGGTGACGTCGCTGAGGCTGTTTTCGGTGGCCTGGAGTCGCACGATGGACGTTTTCATGCCAATCTGTCGCCTTGGTGTCTCAGATATAGGTTCTGCTTGACTGAGGCAAAGGATGAGCTTTTCTGCTCCACATGTATGACTTAGGTTGATCTTGCCGCTGTTGGTAATAGTTACATGATGCCATGTTAGGTCAGCGAAGTTGGTCCCTTTAAGGTTTAAGGAAGGATAGAGACTGGTGCAAATCTATATGCCGGTGAACTGTAGTGAAAGTCATTGTTACCTAATGTGGAGGTCCACCTGGGTCACATGAAGTTTGTGTCAAACCACCCAGGTACCTGCTTGGTCGAGATGGGTTAATGAATGCGCGTCGGTCCGCTGTCAACACGATTATGCAGAATATGCGCGATGACACTGAACAACTTCAATGCAATGATGATGATACTGTCATTAGTAGTTAGAATTATCAACATAATAATATAGATATTATCAAGAGTAGATCTGATACAGTAGACTAAATCTATACATTCAAATCAAAAATCAAAATCAAAATACTTTATTGGTGATGTAATTACATAATATATGCCTTCTGCATTTTTCTTGGACACTTAAGAAGTTTCACACAGAGCTCTATCTAAACATTCATCATCTATGTATATCTACAAAAAATCCAAGAGCTCTGTATCCTATAAGAATTAAGAAATACAACATACAAATCACACTAACTGATTTCAGAACTTTAAGGAACCAGGAGTACCAATTAAACTAGTTTATAAATTTTCAAGCATTGTTATACACGCAGTTATAAGAGACTTTTGATACCTAGCAGTTCTATATCATGTTTTACTCAAGCAATCCTCATTAACTAAGATGACTAACTAGGATTTGAGTAAATGATAGCCTGGTTATAATGAAAAGCATGTCTGATTATGTAAACTTAATACTATGATAGTCTGCAAATAATAATGTCATTAATTAAAACTAGATTTTCTGCGTATGACGTTTACACAATCAGATACATGTTATCATTATAAACAAGTTATCATTCACTCAAAACCTAGTTTGTGAATTCAGTTAATGAGGACTGCTTGAGTAAAAATAATATATGAATTCTACTGTATTAGATTTGCTCTTGATAATATTTATATAACTACGCTTATAATTCTAACTAATAATGATACAATTATCTACATTATATTGAAGTTGTTCAGTCTCATTGTACATCTGCATAACCGCGTTCACAGCAGCCAGACGCTAACTCCTTGACCCATGTCGACCAAGCAGCTACCTGGGTTTTGACACAAACTTCATGTGACTTACCTGGACCTCCACAGGTATCTAACAATGACTTTCACAACAGTCCACTCCTGGTGACACTAATTTCTTATTGTAGTGTTATTGTTACCAGCCTCTTGCAGCGGCTACAGTAACTCCACAGACAATCCTCCTCCTGTACCACAACTCTATCACCAAGCAGTGACTCACCTCTTCAGTGGGACACCTGCCTCACCACGTCTCACACCTGCACTGATGTCAGGCAATTAACCCTTCTTGAGTCTCTGGCACAAGGACCACGGATATCCTGACTGTCATATCTGACCTTACCTGAACTCACCTGTGAATCCTACCTAATCCTGCTCCACCAGAACCAGGGACTTGCTATGGCATAACCATTAACCCCTTAATATCAATAAATCATTGTTGTGAGTTACCTTTTATCCTTTAATTGTAATGTTTATGTCTTATAAGTATCCAGAGTTTTGCTTCAGAAATTATAATTGTTAACATCAACGTATCAAGAAACGCTTCTAAATTAATAACACAATAAAGCAAATGCCTCCTTCTGTCCCTCTAAATAGATCCTATAGTGATAATCTTCCCGTAGTCATCAGCTGGTGACCTGAGCGTCTCAAGATATTAATGATATGTTCACTACGAGCGTTTCTCCTAAGTGTGCACTAATGAACAGCTTGATATATATCAACTTACGTGTGAACACATCTTTGAGGAGCAAAGAATGGCCAGGATGACTGGTATCACATGTAAAGTAGAACTCGAAGACGGGCTGACCATTGCCATAATTAATATAACATGAAGAGAGTTAGGCTGACCAGTATGACTCTTGTATGAAATCAAAGGATTCTATCTTAACATAGGAAATGTAATAAACTCTCTAAATTGATACTGAATTAGCTCTTTACATGAAATGTAAACGTGCTCGTCAGATCAGCTTCTCGAAATATATGAATATAATACAGCCTCTTTAGATATTTTAGGGCAGAATGAATCTCTGAAGCTTCTGCCTATATTAGTTCTCCTGTCGTAAACCTCTCTTCAAATATTTCTTTTTGCCCTCCAGTATGATACTTCTTTTTTTCTTTTATCACAATGTATTATTAGTACCCAATGTTCTTTTCAGTTATATGCCTTTCGTGCATCGTACATGGAAGCTCTGGAATCTCTTTTTCTTATTCTTTCTCCTTAAGTCTGTCTGTACGTTCTATTATTAGTTCAAGTCCATTGTGGTGACTGAAGATGGTCCGTAGGGCTCGGTGAACAGGTTTGGGAGGTAGGAGGTGGTAGGGGTGAGGGGTGGGAGGGGGATTGGTGACCTGGTGGAATGGTATCAGCACTTTATAGAAATAGAAAATCTGCTGTGTGAGCTGCCAATGTTCTCCGAACATTTAGATTGTCAGATTCCTTCAATAAGATAAAAGAAAAAAATGAGATATACTAAAGGGATGAGGTAATATATGTCACCAAATCATATGAGAGAATCTTAGTCGGTGATGTTAGACGGGCCCAGGATTATTCTGCCTGCTCTTTTCTGCATTCTCTCCAGCTGGTCCATCTATGTAGCTGTAGCGAAAAGGACCAAGATTGGGAAGCATGGGTGAGCTCAGGCATGAGAAAGGTGGAATCGTTATTCCTTAGCTCAGAAGATTGGTCGCCGAATGATCTCAGTCTGCAGAGAAGGTATGAGCGTGCGAGGAACATTTGATAATAGTGCTGACTTGACTCTACCAGTTTTAATCGTTAGTTATGGTGACACTAAGAAGTCCAAAGTCACTGACAACCCGGAGGACGTCAAGATCGAGCGTGATGTCGGGGGGCAGGATATCGTCTGCAAACGTGTTGATGTGCATTATCGCAGGTTTTTTGGTGTGAATGTTGATGCAGCTTTTTCCTTTTTTTTTTTTTTTGTGTGTGTGCATGGTTGTGAGTGTGTCTGCATGTGTATTAACCGATATCCAATCATAATAAGATCATATTTTATTCAACACATGATCGTTTCTTTACTAAGCAATATGTTACAATGGCAGGAAAAGATTCTGTTATACTGTTGTGCATCTAGGAAGGATTAGTTATTCACATTCTGAATTGATTTTTCATTTTATTGGCGATAATATATCAGTATATACATTATAAATAGATATGAAGTTAATGTTGATGAAGGAATTCCTGCAGGAGGAAGTGTAGAGTGAAGATGTTGGGGGCCTCACAGATGAGGCTGCACAGATGGCGTGGAGGTCGACGACCCCTCTCA
>JAYMFT010363685.1:0-22568 GCA_038088735.1 Panulirus argus
GAGGGGAGTTTAGAGATGAGACCCTGATGCCACACCCTGTCAAAAGCCTTAGATATGTCAAGGGCAACTACATATGATTCCTCAAAATCTTTTAGGGATGATGACCAGACATTAGTAAGATAGGAAAGAATATCACCAGTGGATCTCGCCTTAAAGAAGCCATACTGGTGATCAGAGAGAAGAGTGTGATTTTCGAGGTATTTAAGAATTTGGGAGTTAAGGAGGGATTCGTAGACTTTGGAAATAGTGGATGTCAAAGCAACAGGACGATAGTTAGAGGGGTCTGAACGGTCACCCTTCTTAGGGATTGGATGTATGAAAGCCTGTTTCCAAGGAGAAAGAATAGTTTTGGTTTTTAAACAGAAACGGAAAAGACGAGTAAGCACAGGTGCAAGTTCAGAGGCACACTCTTTCAGCACACGGGGATGGATGCCATCAGGACCAAAAGCCTTGCTTGTATCCAGAGAAAGAAGAGCTTTTCGGACAGTCCGAAAAGAGATTACAGGAAGGGTCATAGAATTAGTATGAGGAGCAGAATTGTTCTACACACACTTTTTGAAGAATGAGGAACTTGGTGGAGATATTTCATAAGCAGTGTTCTGAAGAATGAGGCATTAGGTGGAGGTGTTCTGAAAACACTGTCGCGAAGAATAAGGAAATAAGTGGCATTCTACACAGTGTACTGAAGATTGAGGAACAAGGTGAAGTTCCAAAGACACTGTAAAGAATGAATAACTAAGCCGTGAAAAACTAGGTGGAGGTATTACACACACATATACTGTTATGAAGTATGAGGACTTAGATGGAGAGTTCCTCTAAGAAGGCTCTGAAGAATGAAGAAGTCGGTGGAAGCGTTATTTGCACACCATTGTGAAGAATGAGGATATCGGTGGAAGCGTTTCACGCACATTGTTGTAAAGAATGAAGATCTAGGTAGATATGTTATGTTGTGAAGAATGAAGAGTTAGGTAGATATGTTATGTTGTGAAGAATGAATAACCGGATGAAAGTGATACACACACACTGTTGTGAATAATACAGCAGTATGTTGAGGTATTTCACTCACATTGTTATGAAGAATGAGGAAGTAGTTGGAGGTGTTCCATAAACACTTTTGTGAAGAATCAGGGACTAGATAGAGGTTTTTCTAGAGACACTGTTTTGAAGAATTAGGAAACAGGTGAAGGTATTATACACACTGTTAAGATGAATGAGACTTGAGACGGATATGTTCCACACATGGTTGTGAACATTGATTAAAATGGATGTCGTTCCAAACACTGTTCTGAAGAATGAGGAACTATTTGGAAGTGCTCCACGCACTGTTTTGAAGAAAGAGGAAGTAGGTGGAGGTGTTCCACACAGCGTTGTGAGAAATAGGAAAATAGAAATGTGCTAGACACACACGCTGTTGTGAAGAATAAAAAACTAGGTATATGTATTCCACACACACATACTGTTTTGAAGTATGAGGAACTAGGTGGAAGTGTTCTACAAACAAGGCTGTGAAGAATGAAGAACAAGGTGGAAGCGTTTCATGCACACCGTTGAAAAGAATGAAGATATACGTGGAAGTGTTTCACACTCACCGTTGTGAAGAATGAGGATGTAGTTGGAAGTTTTTCACGCACATTGTTGTGAAGAATGAAAAACAAGGTAGAAATGTTCCACACAAATTTTGTTGTAAGTAATGAATAACTGCCCGAGAGTGTTACACACACACTGTTGTGAATAATAAAGTAGTATGCTGAGGTGTTCTAATCACATATCTTTGACGAATGAGGAAGTAGTTGGAGGTGTTCCATACACACTTTTGTGAAGAATCAAAAACTAAGTAGAGATTTTTCACAAACACCGTTGTGAAGAAGAGGAACTAGTTGGAGGTGATCCATACTCATATTTGTGAAGAATCAGGAGCTAAATAGAGGTTTTCCACATACACTACAGGGAACAATAATGAATTTGGTGGATGTTTTCAACACAATTTGTTGTAAAAAATGAGAAAGTAGATGGAGTTGTTCCACGCAAACTGCTGTGAAAAATGAAAAAAAAAAATGGTTGATGGTTTTCCAAACACTCTGTTGTGCGAAATGAAGAACTAGGTGGAGGTGTTCCATAAACTGTTTTGAAGAATGAAGAAATAGGTGGAGGTGTTCCACACACTGTTGTAAAGAATGAGGAACTAGGTGTAGGTGTTAAACAAACTATTGTAAAGAATTACGAACTTTGTGGAGGTGTTCCACACGCGCTGTTATGGAGAGTGGGGAACTAGGTGAAGGTTTTCCACACATTCTCCTAAAGAATGAGGTAATAGGTGTAGGTGTTCCATATACTGTTGTGCTGAACAAGGAATTATGTTTAGGTATTCCAAACACTGTTCTGAAGAAAGAGGAACTAGTTGGAGATCTTCCGATCATACTGTTATGAAGAACGAGGAACTAGGTGAAGATATTTTAAAAAGTGTTTTGAAAAATGAGGAAATAAGGGGAGGTGTTCAACAAATACTTTTGAAAAGAATGGAGATCTAGCTGGAGGTGTTCCATACAATATTGTGAAGAATGAGGAATTGGTGTAGATGTTCCACACACTGGTGTGAAGGATGGAGAATTAGATGGAGGTGTTCTACACACTGTTGTCAAGAGTGAGGAATTAGGTGGTGTTCCCCACACACTGTTCTATCCCCACAATGTTCTGAAAAATAATGAAACTAGGAGTAGGTGTTCTACAACGTTGTGAAGAATGAGGAACTAAGTGGAGTTGTTCCACATACTGTTGTGAAAATGAGGAACTAGGTGGAGGGATTCCACACCCTGATGTGAGAAATGATTTTGGTGAAGGTGTTCAACACGCTGCTATGATGTATGGGACATTAAATGGAGGTGTTCCACACATTACTGTGATCAATTTTTTGAGGAATATGGATGTCGTTCCACACACTCTTTTGAAGAATGAGGAACTAGGTAGAAGTGTTTAACTCACTATAATGAAGAGTGAGCAAGTAGATGCAGGTCTTCCACACACACCGTTTTGAAGAATAAGGAACTTATTGGTGGTGTTCCACACACTGTTGTGAAGAATGAGGTAATAGGTGGTGTTCCACACACACTTTTGTGAAGAATGAGGAACTAGGCAAAGGTGTTCCACACACTGTTGTGGAGAATGAGGAACTAAGTGGATGTATTCCACATACTGTTCTCAAAATGAGGACATATGTAGAGAGGTTCCATACTCTGTTCTGAGAAATTATTATCTTGGTGGATATAATCCATACACTTTTGTGAAGAATGAACTAGTGAAGGTGTTCAACACACTGATGTGATGAATGAGACAATAGATGGAGGTGTTCCACACATTGCCATGAACATTGAAGATAATGGGCGTCGTTCCACACATTGTTATGAAAAATGAGGAACTAGGTAGAGGTGTTTAACACTCTATATTAAAGAATGATGAAGTAGATGGAGGTCTTCCACACACACCGTTTTGAAGAATGAGGAACTTAGTGGTGGTGTTCCACACACTGTTGTGAAGAATGCGGAACTAGGTGCAGGTGTTCCGCACACTGTTTTGAAGAATGAGGTATTAGGTAAAGTGTTCCCCATGCATTTGTGAAGAAAGAGAAACTAGGTAAAGGTGTTCCACACACTCTTGTAAAGAATGAGGTATTAATTGGAAGTATTACATACACAAGCTATGATAAATTTTGAACTAGTTGGGGGTGTTCCACACAAACCGAAGTGAAGAATGAGAAACTATGTGGAGCTATTCTACACTGTTGTGAAGAATGGCGAACTATTTGTTGTTCCAAACACACTGTTGTGAAGAATAAGGAACTAGGTGTAGGTGTTCCACACACTGTCGTGAAGTATGAAGAAAAAGGTAGAGGTGCTGCACGCGCTGTTGTGAATAATAAGGATCAAAGTGGAGGTGTTCCATATATTGGTGTGAAGAATGAGGAACTGGGAGGAGATGTTGCACAAACACAATGTTATGAAGAATGAGGAGATAGTTGGAACTGTTGCACATACACTGGTGTAAAGAATGTTGAACTAGGTGGAGGGGTTCCACACAAACTTTTGCCAAAAATTCTGAACTACTTTGATGGGTCCCAAACACTATTCTGAAGATTAAGGAAATAGGTGGAGTTCCTTCCAAAACTTGTCTCGAAGAATGAGGAACTAGGTGGATGAGTTTCACAAAATGTTGAGGGGAATGACGAAACAGACTGTTATAAAAGATTGCGTAATAGGTGCAAGTGATCCACGCGGTGTTGTGAAGAATGAGGAACTAGGTAGAGGTGCTTCACGCACTGTTATGAAGAATGAGGAACTATTTGGAGATGCTCCACGCACTGTTCTAAAGAATGAGGTACTAGGTGGAATTGTTCAACACGGACTGTTTTGAAGAATGAGGAACGAGATGGAGAGTTACACAAAGAGTATTGTGAAGAATGAGGCATTAGGTGGAGGTGTTCCGAAATTCTGTCGCGAAGAATGAGAAAATAAGTGGCATTCTACACAGTGTAGTGAGGATCAAGAAATTAGGTGAAGTCCCAAAGACACTGTTGTGAAGAATGAGGAACTAGGTAGAAATATTCAGCACAATGTTTTGAAAAATAGGAAAATAGTTTGAATTGTGCAACACACACACTGTTGTAAAGAGTGATAACTAGGTGGAAGTGTTCCACACACATAAACTGTTGTGAAGTATGGGGAATTAGATGGAAGTGTTCCTCTAACAAGGCTGTGAAGAATGAAGAACACGATGGAAGAGTTTTCTGCACACCAGTGTGAAGAATGAGGATATAGGTGGAAGTGTTTCATGCACATTGTTGTGAAGAATGAAGAACTAGGTAGAGATGTTCCAAACACATTTTATTGTGAAGAATGAATAACTGCATGATAGTGTTACACACACACTGTTGTGAATAATAAAGTATGTTGAGGTGTTCCACTCACATTCTTATGAAGAATGAGGTATTAGTTGGAAGTGTTCCATACACTCTTATGTGAAGAATCAGGGACTAGGTAAAGGTTTTCCACAAACACTGTTATGAAGAATGAGGAACTAGGTGAAGATGTTCAACACACCGTTAACGTGAATGAGACATCAGATGGAGATGTCCCACACTTCGTTGTGAACACTGAGGGAAATGGATGTCGTTCCAGACTGTTTTGATGGAAAAGGAACTAGGTGGAGGTGTTCCACACGCTGTTGTAAAGAATGAGGTACTAATTTGAAGTACTCCACACACTGTTGTGAAGAACGAAGAAGTAGGTAGAGCTGTTCCACACACTCTGTTTTAAAGAATGAGGAACTAGGTGGAGATGTTCCACACACAGTGTTATATAAAATAGGATAATGGTTGAAATTGTTCTACACACACTGCTCTGAAGAATGAAAATCTAGTTGGATGTAATCCACACACACATACTGTTGTGAAGAATGAAGAACTGCATGGAAGTGTTCCATAAACAAGGATGCGAAGAATGAAAGCTAGGTGGAAGCATTTCATGCATACCGTTGTGAAGAATGAAGATGTAGGTGGAAGTTTTTAACGCATATTGTTGTAAAGAATGAAGAAGTGGGTACAGATGTTCCTCATACATTTTGTTGTGAAGAATGAACAATAGATTGAAAGTGTTACACACACACCGTTATGAATAATAAAGTATTATGTTGAAGTGTTCCACTCATACTGATTTGAAGAATTAGGAACTAGTTGGAGGTGGTCCATACACACTTTTATGAAGAATCAAGAACTAGATAGAAGTGTTCCACACACACTGCTGGGAAGAATAATGAACAAGGTGGAGGTTTTCCACACACTCTGTTGTGATGAAAGGCGAACTGATTGGTGTTCCAAACACACTGTTGTGAAGAATGAGTAGCTATGTTGTAAAGAAAGGCGAACTATTTGGTGTTCCAAACACACTGTTGTGAAAAATGAGTAACTAGCTAGACCACGCAATACTCGGCACGCTGCTGCGTCACGTGATTATTGTGTGCTATCGGCAACTCAAGGGTGTGCCGTTTTGATAACTGCTTCTTTCCCTACACGTTAAAGATTTGTAACTCTCTACCTTTTCATATCTTTCCCGATAACTATGACTTGTCTCATTTCAAAAGACATGTCATTCACTTTCTCAAAAATTCGTAAATACTTTCTTGTCTTTTTTTCCCGTTTCTTAATTCTCTCTCTATTTCAATTAGGGGCCGGCATTGATGTGGACTTTTTTCCGTGACTGGAGCCTTCAACATAAAAAAAAAAAAAACTAGGTGAACGTGTTCCAAGCACACTTTTATGAAGAATAAGGAACTATGTGTAGGCGTTCCACAAACCGTTGCGAAGAATGAGGAAATAGATAGAGGTGTTCCACCCACTGTTGTCAAGAGTGAGGAACTAGGTGGAGGTGTTCCCCATACATTATTGTGAAGAAGGAAGTACTAGGAGTAGGTGTTCCACACACTGTCGTGAAGAATGATCTAAGCGGAGGTGTTCCACATAATGTTGTGAAAATGAGGAGCTAGGTGGAGGGGTTCCACACCCTGTTGTGAAAAATGATGATCTTGGCGGAAGTATTCCACAAACATTTGTGAAGAATGTTATGAGGAATAAGACATTAGATGGAGATGTTCCACACATTGCCATGAACACAGAAAAAATGGATGTCGTTCCACACACTGTTCTGAAGAATGAGGAACTAGGTAAAGTTGCTCCACACACTATTTTGAAGGATGGTGAATAAGGAGAAGGTGTTACACACAGTGTTGTGATGAATGGAGAATTAGGTTGAAGTGCTCCACGCACTGTTTTGAAGAATGAGGAAATGTGGAAATGTTCCACACACATAAAGTCTTGTGAAAAATATGAGAACAGTTGGAACAGTGCTACACACACACTGTTGTAAAGAATGAAAAACTAGATGGGGGTATTCCACGCACACATACTGTTGTGCAGTATGAGGAACTGGATGGAAGTGTTCCATAGAATAAGGCTGAGAAAAATGAAGAACTAGGTAGAAGTATTTCATGTACACCGTTGTGAAGATTTAGGATGTAGGTGGAAAGTTTTCAAGTACATTGTTATGAAGAATGAAGAACTAGGTGGATATGTTCCACACATAATTTTGTTGTGAAGAATGAATAACTACCTGCGAGTGTTACACACGTACACTGTTGTAAATAGGAAAGTAGTATGTTGATTTGTTCCATTCACATTGTTTTGAAGAATGAGGAAGTAGTTGGAGATGTTCCATACACAATTTTTGTGAAGAATCACCCACTAGGTAGAGGTTTTTCACAAACATTGTTGTGAAGAATCGGGAACTAGGTAGAGGTTTTTCACAAACATTGTTGTGGAGAATGAGGAACTAGTTGGAGGTGATCCATACACTTCCATCTAGTTCTTCATCCTTCACACTAGTGTGGGGAACATCTACACCTACTTCCTCATTCTTCACAACATAGTGTGAAGCACTTGCCCTTAGTTCCTCATTCTTTACAACAGTGTGTGTAAAACTCTTCCACTTAGTTACTCATTCTTCACAACAGTGTGCTTGAAAAACCAAATAGTTCGCCATTCTTCACAACAGTGTGTGGAATACCTCCACTTAGTTTCTCAATCTTCACAGCAGTGTGTGTGGAACACCTGCAACTAGTTCTAAATCCTTCATAACGGTGTGTTTATGGAATACCTCCAACTAGTACCCCATTCTTCACAGGAGTATGTGGAACACCTTTATCTAGTTCCTCATTCTTTTCAAAAGTGTGTGGAACACCTCCACCTAATACCTCATTCTTTAAAACAGTATATGGAACACAACCACTTAGTTCCTCATTCTTCACAACAGTATTTGGAACACCAACACTGAGTTCCTCATTTTTTAAACCAGTGTGTGTGGAAGACCTCCAGGACTTCTTCACTCTTCATTTTAGCGATTTGAACACCTCTACCTAGTTCCTCATTCTTCAAAAGAATGTGTGGAACAACCCCACCTTGTTTCTCATTCCTCACAACAGCGATTGTAACGATGTCCATTTTCCTCAATGTTCACAGCAATGTGTGGAACACCTTCTATCTAATGTCTCATTCATCATAACAGTGTGCTGAACACCTTCATTAGTTCCTCATTATTCACAACAGTGTGCAGAATACCTCCAACAAGATTACTGTTTCTCACAACAGAGTATGCAACTCCTCCAACTTGTTCCTAATTTTCACAAGAGTATGTTGAACATCTCCACTTAGTTTCTCATTCTTCACAACAGAGTGTGTGGCACACTAACTAATTCTAAATTCTTCATAACAGCGTGTGTATGGAATATCTCCAACTAGTACCTCACTCTTCACAGGAGTGTGTGGAACACCTTTTCCTAGCTCCTCATTCTTCTCAATAGTGTGTGGAACACCTAAACCTAGTTTCATATCCTGCAAAACAGAGTGAGGAACACCACCACTGAATTCATCATTCTTCAGACCGGTGTGTGTGGAAGACTTCCACATACTTGCTCACTCTTCATTATAGTGTGTTGAACACTTCACCTAACTTCTCATTATTGAAAACAGTTTGTGGAATAATTGCACCTAATTCCTCATTCTTCACAACAGTGCGTCGAACGACATCCATTTTCCTTAATCTTCACAGCAATGTGTGGAACATCTCCATTTAATGCTTCATTTATCATAACAGTATGTTGAAGACCTTCACCTTCTTCCTCATTCTTCGCATCAGTGTGTGGAATACCTTCTCCAAGATCATCTTTTTTAGGAAACCTCCACCAAGGTCCTCATTTTCACAACAGTATTTGGAACACCTCCACTTTGTTCCTCATTCTTCACGAAAGTATGTGAAACACCTATTCCTAGATCATTCTTCACAATGGTGTGTGAGGAACACCTCCACATAGGTACGCACTCTTGACAACAGCGTATGGAACACCTCCTTCTAGTTCTTCATCCTTCATACTAGTGTGTGTGGAACATCTACATCTACTTTCTCAATCTTCACAATATAGTGTGGAAAACCTCCAGCTAGTTCCTCATTCTTCTCAAAGTGTTTGTAGAACACCTCCCACTAGTTCCCCATTCTTCACAAAGCTGTTTAGAATACCTCCACTCAGTTACTCCTTCACAACAGCGTGTGTGTAAAATCTCCGTCTAGTTCCTCCTTGATCACAATAGCGTTTGGAATAACTACACCTAGGACATCATTTTTAAGGAAATTGTTTAGAAAATATCCAACAGTTTCCTCACTCTTTACAATAGTGTGTGTGGAACATCGCCTAGTTCGCAATTCTTTACAACAGTTTATATAACACCTCCTCCTAGTTCGTCATCCCTCACAACAGTGTGTGTGGAACACCTCCATCCAATTCTTTATTCTTCACCACTGTGTTTGGAACAACTTTATCTAGGTCCACATCTATTACAACAGTGAGTGTAGAAAACCTTCACACAGCTTTTTCATTCTTCACAACAATGTGCGTGGAATATTTCAGGACAATGTGTGAGGATATCCTCCACCTAGTTCATTATTTTTTCCTACAATGTGTGTGGAAAACCTCTACCTTGTCCCTGATTCGTCACAAAATTGTGTATGAAACACCTCCAACTAGTTCTTCATTCTCCACAATAGCGTTTGTGGAAAACATCTACCTATCTCCTGATTCTTCACAAAAGTGTGTATGGAACACCTCCAACTAGTTTCTTATTATTCTTCAGAAAAGTGTGAGTGGAACACCTCAACATACTATTATCTTATTCCCAACAGTGTGTGTGCAACACTTTCACGCAGTTATTCATTCTTCAAAACATTATGTGTGTGTGGATCATCTTTACCTAGTTCTTCATTCTTCACAATAATATGCATGAAATACTTCCACCTATACCCTCATTCTTCGCAACGGTGTGCAGGAAAGGCTTTTAACTAGTTCTTCATTCTTCACAGGCCTGTTTGTGGAATACTTCCATCTAGTTCTTCATGCTTCACAACAATATGCATATGTGGAACACCTTCACCTAGTTATCACTCTTCACGAAAAGTTGTGCGTGTAGCACAATTCCAACTATTTTCCTATTTTTCACAACATTGTGTGTGGAACATTTCCACCTAGTTCCTCATTCTTCAAAACAGTGTCTTTGGAATATCTCAACCTAGTTCCTCAGTCTTCAGTAGAGTGTGTAGAATGCCACTTATTTCCTCATTCTTCGAGACAGTGTAAGTGGAACACCTTCACGTAATGCCTCATTCTTCACAACACTGTGTGTGTAACATCTACACCTAGTTCCTCATTCTTCAAAACAGTGTGTGTGGAACACCTCTACCTAGTACCTCATTCTCCACAACACTGTTTAGAACACGTCATCCTATTTCCTCATTCTTGAAGACAATGTATGTAATCACCTCCATCTACTTCCTGAACCTTCAAAACAATGTCTGGAATCCATTCCCCTTGTTTATGATATTTCGCAAAATTTTGTGTGAAACACTTACATCCAGTTCCACATTCTTCACACCAGTGTATGTGCAACATTTTCAACTATCTCCTCATTATTCACAACTCTGTATGTGTGGCACACCTCTACCTATATCTATATTCTTCACACCAATGTGTGGAATACATCCACCTTGATCCTCATGCTTCAAAACAGTGCGTGCAGCACCTCCATCTAGTTCCTCATTCTTTACAACTTTTGTGGAACACCTATACCTTGTTCCTCATTCTTCATAATAGTGTGCGTAGAAAACGTCACCTAGTCCCTCATTCTTTACAAGAGTGTTTTCAGAACACTTCCACTTACTTTATCATTCTTCATAACAGTGTGTTTGGAACACCAAATAGTTCGCCATTCTTCACAACTTGTGTGGAACACCTCCAATTAGTTTTTCATTTTTCAAAAAAGTGTCTAGACACCTCTGCTTGGTTCCTCATTCTTGAAAAAAATGTGTGGACCACCTCCGCCTAATACCTCATTCGTTCAAACAGTGTGTAGACCACATTGATCCAGTTCCAAATTCCTTACAGCAGAGTGAATACCACCACTAAATTCCTCATTCTTTAAATTGGTGTGTGCGGAAGACCTCCACGTACTTGCTTACTCTTCATTATAGTCTGTTGAACATCTCCTCCTTGTTCTTCATTCTTCAAAATAGTGCTTGGAACAACTCCACCTAGTTTCTCATTCTTCAAAAGAGTGTGTGGAACGACATCCATTTTTCTCAGTGTTCATAGCAATATGTGGACCGCCTCCATCATATTTCTAATCATCATAACAGTGTGTTGAATATCTTCACTAGTTCCTCATTCTTCATAAAAGCGTGTAGAATAAGTCCATGAAGACTATCATTTCTCATAACAAAGTATGGAACCCATCATTTTCACAACAGTATGTGGAACACCTCCACTTAGCTCCTCATTCTTCATAACAGTGTGTGAAACGCCTACAACTAGTTCCTCATTCTTCAGAGCAGTGAGTGGAACACCACCACTAAGTTCCTCATTCTTCAAAACGGTGTGTTTGGAAGATCTCCAAGTACTTGTTCACTCTCTATTATAGTGTGTTGAACACCTACACCTTGTTTCTCATTCTTCACAACAGTGTGTGGAACACTTCCAACTAGTTCCTCATTCTCCACAACAGTGTTTGTGGAAAACCTCTACCTAGATCCTTATTCCTCACAAAAGTGTGTATGGAACACCTCCAACTAGTTCCTCATTCTTCAAAACAGTGTGAGTAGAACACCTCAACATACTACTTTTTATTCACAAAAGTATGTGTGTGTAATACTTTCACGCAGTTATTCCTTCTTTACAACAAAATGTCTGTGAAACACCTCCAAGTAGTTCTAAATTCTTTATAACCGTGTGTGTATGGAATATTACCAACTAGTACCTCATTCTTTACAGGAGTGTGTGGACCATCTTTATATAGATCCTCATTCTTCAAAAAAGTGAGTGGAACACCTTAACCTTCTTCCTCATCCTGAACAACAATGTGTGGAACACAACCACTAAGTTCCTCATTCTTCAAAACAGTGTGTGTGGCAGACCTCCTAATACTTGATCACTCATCATTACAGTGTGTTGAACACCTCCACTTAGTTCCTCATTCTTCACAACATTGTGTGGAGCGACATATATTTTCCTCATTGCTCATAGCAATGTGAGGAACACCTCCATCTAATGTCTCATTCATTATAACAGTGTGTTGAACACCTTCACTAGTTCTTCATTCTTTAGAAAAGTATGTGGAACACTTACATCTAGTTCCTTATTCTTCACGATATTGTGTGGAGCGACATTCTATTTTCTCAATCTTCACAGCAATGCGTGGAACATCTCCATCTAATGATTCATTCATCTTAACAGTGCGTTGAAAACCTTCACCTACTTCCTCATTCTTCACAACAGTGTGTGGAAGACCTGCACCTAGATCATCATTTCTCACAACAGGTTATGGAACCCCTCCACTTAGCTCATTTTGTCAACAAAATGTGGAACACCTCCTCTTAGTTCCTCATTCTTCACAACAGTGTGTGGGGGACACCATCACGTAGTTCCTCACTCTTGACAACAGTGCATGCAACAACTCCATCTAGTTCTTCATCCTTCACAACAGTGTGTGGAATACACCTACTTCTTCATTCTTCACAACAAAGTGTGGAACACCTCAAGCTGATTGACCATTCTTCTCAAAGTGGTTGTAGAACACCTCCTACTAATTCCCCATTCTTCACAGCACTATTTAGAATACCTCCACTCAGTTCCTCCTTCTTCAGAACGGTGTTAGTGGAACATCTCCATCTAGTTTCTCCTTCTTCACAACGGTGTTGGAAATAACTACACCTAGTATTTCATTCTTTAGGAGAATGTGAGGAAATCTTCCGCGTAGTTCCTCCTTCTTCACAACAGCGTGTGTGTAACACCTCCATCTAGTTCTTCATTCTTCACAACATTGTGTGGAACCCCTCCACACAGTTCATCATTCCTCACCACAGTGTGTGGAACAACTCCATTTAGTTCTTCATTTTTCACTTCAGAGTGCGTGGAAAACGTCTACCTAGTCCCTGATTCTTCACAAATGTGTGTATGGAACACCTCTAACTAGTTCCTCTTTCTTCAAAACAGTTGAGTGGAACACCTCAGCATTCTACTTTTTTATTCACAACAGTGTGTGTCTAACGTTTTCAGGTAGTTATTCATTCTTCAAAGAAAATTTGTGTTGAGCATCTCAACCTAGTTCTTCATTCTTCACAACAATATGCGTGAATCGCTTCCACCTATATCCTCATTCTTCACAACGGTGTGCATGATATGCTTCCACCTAGCTCTCCATTCTTCACAGCCTTGTTTGTGACCACTTCCATCTAGTTCCTTATACTTCGCAACGGTATGTGTTTCTGGAACACCTCCAACTAGTTTTTCTCCCTTTTCAACATTATGTTTGTAGCGCAATTCCATTTATTTTCCCATTTTTCACGACATTGTTTGTGGAACATTTCCACCTAGTTCCTCATTCTTCACAACAATGTCCTTGGAAATTCTCCACCTAGTTCCTCAATCTTCACTACAATGTGTAAAATGCCACTTATTTCCTCATTCATGAAAACTGTGTGTGGAACACCTTTAACTCGTACCTCATTCTCCAACACATAGTGCGGAACACCTCCACCTACTTCCTCAGTCATCAAAACAGTGTTTGGAACCCATCTAATTAGTTCATAATTTTTCGCAAAAGTTTATGTGGAACACGTCCACATAGTTCCATCTTCTTCACACCAGTGTATGTACAACAGTCCGAACTAGCTCCTCATGCTTCACAACTGTGTGTGTGTGTGTGGAACACCTCCACCTAGTTCATCATTCTTCATACCAATGTTTGTAACACTTCCACCTTGATCCTCATGCTTCACAACAGAAAAAGCAGCACCTCCACCTAGTTCATCATTCTTCACAACTGTGTGTAGAACACCTCCATTTAGTTCGTCATTCTTTGCAACGGTTTATGTAACACCTTCACCTAGTTCCTCATTCTTCATAACAGTGTTCGTGGAACACGTTCACCTAATTCCACATTCTTCAAAGCAGTGTTTGTAGAACACTTCCACTTAGTTACTTTAGCCTCCACAACAGTATGTTTGGAACACCAATAAGGTCGCCATTCTTCACAAGAATGTGTGGAACACCTCCAATTAGCTTCTCATTCTTCACAATAGGGTGTGTGGAACACCTACAAAGAGTCCAGAATTCTTCATAAAAGTGTGTGTATGGAATAATTTCAACTAGTACCTCATGCTTCACAATAGTGTCTGGAACAACTTTCCTTACTTCCTCAAATTTCACAAAAGTGTTGAACACCTCCACCTAAAACCTCATTCTTCAAAACAGTGTGTGGATCACCTCCATCTAGTTCCTCATTCCCCACAACAGTGTGTGGAACACAACTAGGAAGTTCCTCATTCTTAAAACTGGTGTGTGTGGAAGACCTCCACCTACTTCCTTACTCATCGTTATAGTGTGCTGAACACCTCCAGCTAGTCACTCATTCTTGAAAATAGTGTGTGGAAAAATCCACCTATTTTCTCATTCTTTACAAAGTGTGTAGAACGACATCTATTCACCTCAATGTTCACAGCAATGTGTGGAATATCTTCATCTAATGTCTCATTCATCAAACAGTGTGAAGAACACCTTCACCTACTTCCTCATTCTACGCAAAATTGTGTGGAATACCTCCAACGGGGTATGGAACTCTTCAACTAGTTATTCATTTTCATAACAGTATGTGGAACACCTCAGCTTAGTTCCTCATTCATTACAACAGTGTTTGGAACACGAACTCCTAGTTTATTCTTGACAATAGTGTGTGGGGAACACTTCCGTCTGGTTCCTCACTCTTGAAAACAGTGTGTGGAACACCTCCATCTAGTTCTTCAGCCTTGAAACTAGTGTGTGGAACATCTATACCTACTTTATCATTCTTCCCAACGTACTGTGGAACACCTCCACCTAGTTTCTCATTCTTCTCAAAGGTGTTTGTAGAACACATCCCTCTAGTTCACCATTCCTCAAAGCACTTTTAGAGTACCTGCACCTAGTTCCTTGTCCTTCACAACAGTGTGTGTGTGGAGTATCTACATCTATTTCCTCCTTCTTCACAAGAGTGTTTGGAATACCTCCCCCTAATTCCTCATTCTACAGAACAGTGTCTGGAACACCTCTACCTAGTACCATATTCTTTAGGAAAATATGTGGAAACTTTCTGCTTAGTTCTCCATTCTTCACAACAGAGTGCGTGAAACACCTCCAACTAAGGTTTCATTGATTATAACAGTGTGTGAACACCTTCATTAGTTCCTCATTCTTTACAAAAGCATGTGGAACACTTCCATCTAGTTCCTCATTTTTCACATTTTGTGGAACGACATCCTATTTTCTCAAACTTCACAGCAATGTGTGGAATATTTCCATCTAATGTTTCTTTCATCATAACAGTGTGCTGAACACCTTCACCTACTTCCTCATTCTTCACAACAGTGTGTGGAATACATGCACCTAGATCATCATTTCTCACAACAGGTTATGGAACCCCTCCACCTAGCTCATAATTTTGTCAGCATTATGTGGAACACCTCCACTTAGTTCCTCATTCTACATAACCGTGTGTGGGACACGACTCCTAGTTCTTCATTCTTCACCCACAGTGTATGGGGGACACCTTCACCTAGTTCCTCACTCTTGACAACAGTGTGTAGAACAGCTCCATCGTGTTCATCATCCTTCACAGCAATGTGTGGAACATCTACACCTACTTCCTCATTCTTCACAACATAATGTGGAACACCACAAGCTAATTAATCATTATTCTCAAAGTGGTTTTAGAACACCTCCTACTAGTTCCCCAATCTTCACAACACTATTCAGAATACCTCCACTCAGTTCCTCCTTCGTCAGAACGGTGTCTGTGGAACATCTCCATCTAGTTTCTCCTTCACAATAGTGTTGGAAATAACTACACCTAGTAACTCATTCTTCAGGAGAATGTGTGGAAAAGTTCCGCGTAGTTCCTTCCTCTTCGCAACAGTGTGTGTAATACCTCCACCTAGTTCTTCATTCCTCACAACAATGTGTGGAACTCCTCCACCCAATTCTTCATTCTTCACTACAATGTGTGGAACAACTCCATCTAGTTCTTCATTTTTCACAGCAGTGTGCGTGGAAAACGTCTACTCAGGTCCTGATTCTTCACAAATGTGGGTATGGAACACCTCCAGCTAGTTCCTCATTCTTCAAAACAGTGTGAGTGGAACACCTCAACAATCTACTTTTTTATGCACAAAAGTGTGTGTCTAACACTTTCAGGTAGTTATTCATTTTTTCACAACAAAATTTGTGTGGAACATCTCAACCTAGTTCTTCATTCTTCACAACAATATGCGTGAATCGCTTCCACCTATATCCTCATTCTTCACAACGGTGTGCATGATATGCTTCCACCTAGTTCTTCATTCTTCATAGCCTTGTTTGTGGAACACTTCCATCTAGTTCCTTATACTTCAGAACGGTATGTGTTTGTGGAACACCTCCAACTAGTTTTTCACCCTTCTCAACACTGTGTAGCAAAATTCCAATTATTTTCCCATTTTTCACAAAATTGCTTGTGGAACATTTCCACATAGTTTCTCGTTCTTCACAGCAAAGTCATTGGGTCTTCTCCTCCTAGTTCCTCAATATTCACTATGTTTGTAGAATGCCACTTATTTCCTCATTCTTCGCGATAGTGTGTGTGGAACACCTTCAACTAATGCCTTGTCCTTCACAACACTGAGTTTGTAACAGCTACACCTTGTTCCTCATTCATCAAAACAGTGTGTTTGGAGCACCTTTAACTCGTCTACTTCCTCAATCTTCAAAACAGTGTTTGGAAACCATCCACCTAATTTATAATTTTTCGCAAATGTTTATGTGGAACACCATCCACCTTCTTCCATGTTCTTCACACCGGTGTATGTGCAACAGCCCCGATTAGCTCCTCATGCTCCACAACACTCTGTGTTGAGGGACTAGGTGAAGGTGTTACACAAACCATTGTGAAGAATGACGAACTAGATGGAAGTGTTCCAAACACTGTTGTGAAGAGTGAAGAACTAGGTGGATGTGCTGCACGCGCTGTTGTGAAGCATGAGGATGAAGGTGGAGGTGTTGCAAATATTGGTGTGAAGAATGATGAACTAGGTGGAACACCTCCACTTAGTTCATCATTCTTCACACCAATGTTTGTAACACCTCCACCTTCATCCTCATGTTTCACAACAGCGCGTGCAGCACATCCACCTAGTTCTTCATTCTTCACAAGAGTGTTTGGAACACTTCCATCTAGTTCGTCATTCTTCACAATGGTTTGTGTAACACCTTCACCTAGTCCCTCATTCTTCATAATTGTGTACGTGGAACACGTTCACCTAGTTCCTCATTCTTCAAAAGAGTGTTTGTAGAACACTTCCACTTAGTTACTCAGCCTTCACAACAATATGTTTGCAACACTAATAAGGTCGCCATTCTTCACACGAGTATCTGGAACACCTCCAATTAGTTTCTCATTCTTCACAATAGGGTGTGTGGAACACCTACAAAGAGTTCAAAATTCTTCACAAGAGTGTGTGTATGGAATACCTTCAACTATTGTTTTTTAGAATGAATAACTGCCTGAAAGTGTTACACACTCACTGTTGTAAATCAAAACGTAGGTTTAGGTGTTCCACACGCTGTTGAGAAGAATGAGGTATTCCACCCACACTGTTTTGAAGAATGAGGAACTAGTTGGAGGTGTTCCATAAACACTTTTGTGAAGAATCAGAAACAAGGTAGATGCTTTCCAAACACATTGTAATAAAGAATAATGAACTAGGTGGAGGATTTCCTCACACACTGTTCTGAAATATGAGAAACTAGGTGTTGTTCCACGCACATTGTTATGAAGAATAAAAAAAATGGTTGAAGGATTTCCAGACACACCGTTGTGAAAGATGTAGAACTAGATGGAGTTGTTCCTCACACAGTGGTGAAGAATGAAGAATTTTGTGGTGTTCCACACACTGTTTTGAGGAATTAGGGACCAGGTGGAGGTGTTACGCAAACTGTCGTAAGGAATTACAAACTAGGTTGAGGTGTTCCACACACACAATATCGAAGAGTGAGGAAACAGTCGGAGATTTTCCATACATTCTCCTAAAGAATGAGTTACTAGGTGTAGTTATTCCAAAACCTATTGTGATCAAGGATGAACTAGATGGAGGTGTTCCACACACGCTGTTGTGAAGAATGGGGAACTAGTGAGAGGTGATCTACAAACACTTTGAGAAGAATGAGGAACTAGCTGGAGATGTTTCACACTATATTGTGAAGAATGAGAAGGTAGATGTAGATGTTCCACACACACTAGTATGAAGGATAAAGAACTAGTAGGAGGTGTTCCATACACTGCTGTCAAGAATGCGATCTAGGTGGAGGTGTTCCCCACACACTATTGTGAAGAACGGATATCTAGGAGTAGGTATTCCATTCAGTGTTGTGAAGAATGAGCAACAAAGCGGAGGTGTTCCAAATAATCTTGTGAAAATGAGGAGCTAGGTGGAGGGGCTCCAAACCCTGTTGTGAGAACAGATGATCTTGAAGAAGGTATTCCACGCAATGTTGCGGTGAATGGAGAAAGTAGGTGAAGGTGTTCAACACACTGTTATGATGAATGAGACATTAGATGCAGGTGTTCCATACATTGCTGTGAGCATTGAGGAAAATGGATGCCGTTCCAATCACTGTTAAGAAGAAAGAGAAACTAGGTGGAGTTGTTCCACATACTGTTTTGAAGTATAAGGAACCAGGTAGAGGTATTCAGCACACTATAATGAAGAGTGAAGAAGACGTAGAGGTCTTGCACACACACCGGATTCAAAAATGAGGCCCTTGTTGGTGGTGTTCCACATACTGTTGTGAAGAATGAGGAACTAAGTGGTTGTGTTTCATGTACTGTTTTGAAGAATGGGGTATTAGGTGGAAGTGTTCCACACACTTTTGAGAAGAATGAGGAACTAGATAAAGGTGTTCCACACACTCCTGTGTAGAATGGGGTACTAGTTGGAGGCATTCCATAAACACACTGTTATGAAGGATTTAGAACTAGCTGCAGGTGTTCCACACACACTGTTGTAAATATTGAGAAATTAGGTAGAGGTATTCCAAACACTGGTGAGAAGAATGGCGAACTTTATGGTGTTCCAAACACAGTTGTGGAGAATGAGTAACTAGGTGGAAGAGTTTTACACACACTGTTGTAAAGAATGAGGAACTAGGGGCAGGTGTTCCACACTATGTTGTGAAGAATGAGATAGTAGGTGTAGATGTTTCCCACACAGATGTGAATGATGAAGAACAAGATGGATGTATTCCACACACTGTTGTCAAGAGTGAGGAACTAGATGGAGATGTTTCCCACAGACTATTGTGAAGAATGAAGAACTAGGAGTATGTGTTCCAAACACTGTTGTAATGAATGAGGAACTAAGCTGAGGTGTTCCACATACTGTCGTGAAAATGAATAACTAGGTGGAGAGGTTCCATACCCCGTTGTGAAAAATGATCTTGGTGGAGGTATTCCACACAATGTTGTGAAGAATGAGGAAGTAGGTGAAGGAGTTCTTCACACTGTTTGATGAATGAGACACTAGATGAAGTTATTCCACACTTTGCTGTGAACATTGAGAAAAATAGATTTCGTTCCACATACGTTGTAACGAATGAGAAAATAGGTGGATTTTTTCCACACACTATTTTCAAGACTGAGGGACCAGCTGGAGGTGTTCAGCACACTATATTGAAGAGAAAGGAAGTAGGTGGAGGTCTTTCACTCACACCAGTTTGAAGAATGAGGAACTTCCTAGTGGTGTTCCACACACAGTTGTGAGGAATAAGGAGCTATGTGGAGGTGATCTACATAATGTTTTGAAGAATGAGGTATTAGGTGGAGGTGTTCAACACACTTTCGTGAAAGTTGTTCCAGACACTATTGTGAAGAATGAGAAACTAACCGGAGGTGTTCCAGACACTCGTGTGAAGAATGGCGACCTTTTTGGTGTTGCAAACATACTGTTGTGAAGGCTGAGTAACTAAGTGGAAGTGTTCTACAAACACTGCTTTGAAGAATGTGGAACTAGGTGAACGTGTTCCACGTACACAGTTATGAAGAATGAGTAACTGGGTGAAGGTGTTACACAAACTATTGTGAAAATGACGAACTAAATGGAAGTGTTCCAAACACTGTTGTGAAGAACGAAGAACTAGGTGGATGTGCTGCACGCGCTGTTGTGAATCATGAGGATGAAGGTGGAGGTGTTACAAACATTGGTGTGAAGAATGATGAACTAGGTGGAGGTGTTCCACACACACAGTGTTGTGGAGCATGAGGAGCTAGTTGGGGCTGTTGCACATACACTGGTGTGAAGAACATGGAAGAAGGTGGATGGTGTTCCACACAAACATTTGCGAAATATTATGAATTAGGTGGATGGTTTCCAAACACTGTTTTGAAGATTGAGGAAGCAGACGAAGGTGTTCCACACAATGTTGTGGAGAATCAGGTACGAGTTAAAGTTGCTCCACACACACTGTTTTGATGAATGAGGAACAAGGTGTAGCTGTTACAAACACAGTATTGTGAAGAATGAGGCATTAGTTAAAGGTGTTCCACACACACTGTCGCGAAGAATGGGGAAATAAATGGCATTCTACAAACTGTAGTGAATATTAAGGAACTAGGTGGAGAAGTTACAAAGACTCTGTTGTGAAGAATGAGAAACTAGGTGGAAATGTTCCACAAACAATTTTGTGAAAAATGGAAAAATAATTGGAATTTTGCTACACAGTGTTGAGAAGGGTGAAAAACTAGTTGGATGTGTTCTACAAACACATACCGTTCTGAAATATAAGGAACTAGATGGAAGTGTTCCACAAACAAGACTGTGAAGAATGAAGAACTAGGTGGAAGCATATCATGCACACCGTTGTGAAGAATGAGGATATAGGTGGAAGCGATTCATGCATAGTTTTGTGAAGAATGAAGAACTAGGTTGAGATGTTCCACACAATTTTTGTTATGAAAAATGAATAACTACCTGAAAGTGTTAGACACACACTGCTGTGCATAAAAAAGTAGATTGTTGAGTTGTTCCACTCATACTGTTCTGAAGAATAAGGAACTAGCTGGAGGTGTTCCATGCATAGATTTGTGAAGATTCAGGAACTAAGTAGACGTTTTCCACGCACACTGTTGTAATAAATGAAGAACTGGATGGAGTTGTTGCACACATTGTGGTGAAGAATGAAGAATTGGGTGGAGGGGTTCCACACACTGTTGTGTAGAATGAGGAACTAAGTGGAGGTGTTCCATATATTGTTGACAAAATGAGGAGCTAGTTGGAGGGGTTCCATAACCTGTTGTGAGAAATGATGATCTAGGTGCATGTATTCCACACATTGTTGTGAAGAATGAGGAAGTAGGTGAAGGTGTTCAACACACTGTTATGATGAATGAAACATTAGATGGAGATGTTCCACACATTGCTGTGAAGTTTGAGAAAATAGGATGTCGTTCCACAAAATGTGAAAAATGAGGAACAAGATGGAAATGTTCCACATACTTTAGTAAAGAATGAGGAACTGGTGAAGGTGTTAACGCACTGTTATAATGAATGAGACATTAGTTGGCGGTGTTCCACACACACTTCTGTAAAGAATAAAAAAATATTGGGTGAAGGTTTCTACACACAGTTACGAAAAATGAGAAACTAGGGGGAGGTATTCCTTAAACTGTTGTGAAGAATAAAGAATTAGTTGGAGGTTATCCACACTCTGTTGTGAAGAATGAGGAACTAGGTGGAGGTGTTACATAAACTGTTGTAAAGAATTGCGACCTAGGTGGAGGTGTTCCATGCACTCTGTTGGGAAGAGTGGAGAAGTAGGCAGAAAGTTTCCACACATTTTCCTAAAGAATATGGTACTAGTTAGAGGTGTTCCAGACACTGTTCTGTAGCATGAGGAATTAGGGGGAGGTATTCCAAACACTCTTGTGAAGAAGGAGGAAATAGATGTAGATACTCCACAAATACTGTTGTGAAGAACAAGGAACTAGGTGCAGGTATTCTAAAAATGCTTTGAGGAATGGGAAACAAGGGGGATGTGTTCTAAAAACACCTTTGAGAAGAATGAGAAACTAGGTGGAGGTGTTCCACAGTATGTTGTGAAAAATGAGAAAGTAGGTATAGATGTTCCACACACTAGTTTCAAGGATGAAGAACTAGATGGAGATGTTACACACTCTGTTGTCAAGAGTGAGGAACTAGATGGAGATGTTCCCCACACACTATTGTAAAGAATAAACTAGGAGTTCGTGTTCCAAACACTTTGTAAATAATGAGGAAGTAAGTTGAGGTGTTTCACATACTGTCGTGAAAATGAATAACTAGGTGGAGAGGTTCCATACCCCGTTGTGAAAAATGATCTTGGTGGAGGTA
>JAYMFT010363706.1:0-22559 GCA_038088735.1 Panulirus argus
GAGAGAGAGAGAGAGAGAGAGAGAGAGAGAGAGAGAGAGAGAGAATGTCGCACAATTACAAGTCACAATCAAAATATCTGACATTACTGGAACACTGTTAACTTAAACAAATATACACTTTGCACTGTTTAATTTATTACACTGGAAAAACAGGCAGTGAAAAAAGGTTATTTTCACAAAATTATTTCAAGCCGTAACTGAAAATCACCCATACTACAGTGGTCGATATACTCATAAGTTGTGGGTACTAGCTATTTACCAAAGATAACACAGAAAGGGGGTTATTATCATATAAAGAAAATTCGTTATATATTTGAAAGAAATTTCCTCTTGTACCAGTCGATAGAATGTCATTTCAGATGCATTCCTACTCAGCATCATCGTCCGTGCTTTTGGGAAGCGCTTTCATCTTGACAGTCCCACATTTCTCCAGCCCTGACTTGCGAAAACACCATCATCATCATCTTGCCACTTCACCTAAAAATCACCCTGGCCTGGGGAGTGTATCCGAGAGGAACGCAAGTCGCCATCAATCCGCTCAACTGTCCTGTGGGCTCCTCAGTCTTGGCGGACATCAGGCTACCGTCCAAAGGAAGCTCATCATCGTGATTGCAGAACACACACACACACAGGTCTACACCCGCCAGTGCGTCACCAAAAAGCTTCCACTTCCTTGTCTTAGCCTCTTGAACCACGATGGCGTGACCATTGAGTACGAAGGGCCTGGCCTTTGACCTGTCCCTTTAAGGGTCCGGCGGAGAGGTCGAGTACGACGGTATGTGGAGGAACGTGGCGCTCAAGCGCAGCTCTGTCGTGCTCAAGTGCCGTACCGTCCAGCTCACAGGGTCATGCTCTACCTACCACGGCATGTCAAGACTTACCACGCTAACGTCTGAAGACTTCCAGTACAAATGACACGCCACTTCCGTGTGCCTGGATACACCACCGGCTTGCCGAGCGAGCCTACGAGAACTCTTCGAAACATTCACGTTTTTTCTTTTTTTTTCCCCCGAGTGCTTCAAAATACTCTGATCCAATTTTCGCGATTCACGAACCTGTTGTATCACGGCCTAAAGCAGCGTACACTGACTACCCAGTGGAGATCTGGACGTGCTGGAACGTGTGTGTGTGTGTGTGTGTGTGTGTGTGTGCATCACCTCAGCGTCGGGTACACACCCTGTGTTGAGCTTGATCAGAACAAATGAAGCACATCTGTATCAACAGATGCTGAAGCAGCAGCAGCAAGCAATAGCAGCGGTGCCATCTGAACCTCGCGTTGCAAATGGACCTTGCAACACCAGCGCCAGTTGGGAGTTCATCCAAATAAACCAATTCACTGCTAAAGCTTGAAGCTTAACCCTGGCGTGTACGGACGATGCTCCAAGAGCCTGATTTTCAGTTCAATACATTCTGAAGCTGGTGTCTCGGTTATACGGGTAACGTGGCTGACAAAACAAAACTATTTTTTTTTTCGCAGTGCGCTTTTATTCTCTCGGCTCTGGACTCCGTAGTAAAATACGTTTCAACACACACGCGCCGATATCCTCATTTACATGTGCTCTTATCTCTACAGCAGCTTCATTAATGGGGTCGGGTCCAGCACGGCTATCACCCGTGGGGTGTCGGCTCGGTGACAAGACTCTCGGTAAATATACACACACGAACAAGTCCACACGATTCTAGGTGATCTCTCTCTCTCTCTCTCTCTCTCTCTCTCTCTCTCTCTCTCTCTCTTTCTCTTTGCCAGCATCTCGTGTGTATCTCTTTGATGTTTCCCGCGCCTCGAGTCTCTACCTTTAACCTACTCGACTTACTTCTAGTATTTTCGTATCTCTTACTTTCCCCCTGAACCCCAGCTAATTTCCTCTGCAGAGAATTTAGTTAAGTAGGGAAAAACAACTAAAGTCGATGTTTCCCACGTCTTCCCTCCCATTCTGGCTCGGGGAAAGACTTCCTCAATCGCACCGTCTTCGCCGTCAGATCTCCCTTGATGGCAATTCAAAATCTGTGAACGACTGACATGTTCCATTACACCCGTGACACGCCATCACATAACTCTCATACTCTTCTACGTATTTCCTCTTTGCATCCGACGTCTTCAGATGATCGCCAGCATCTTGGTCATCTCCTCTCAAACTCTTTACATAACATTCTTTATTTTTCAAAAGTCCCTCAGGTCGCCCAGCACCCACCGTCATCAACTACTGGTTCACATAACACTAAAAAGATCAATATCATCCAACATCAACTGCATTTTCCATTAGCACCTACATCACCCATCATCATCATCATCATCACCCACCAACATCATCACCATCCAATACCACCACCATCATCACCATCATCCAAAAACAACACCAACATCATCCAATACTATCACCATCATCATCACCAACCACCACCACCACTAGAGGCACCATCCAGTACCATCACCCACACCCATAGAGTCAACACCACCTGCAACGCCATCACTACGACCAATGGCATTATGAATGTAAGAGGCGGTAGCACATAGCTCATCAGCGATGGTAACCTCATCACTCGCTCGCTAACCAGTTTAATTACACCATCTAACAACCTAGGTGCACGGCATTATTCAAGTAATTAACTTCAGCGCCGGCCGTACATTCTCTTTCCCCCCACCCCTGCCCCCTCCAAATGCTAACACTGAGACTTCAAGGCTAACAAGATATTACGAAGCTGATAATCAAGGTTGTATCTTGAAGAAGAGGACGTTATTACAAGACTCCTGACGATGCCACTGTTGCTGGGGCCCTCGGACCAGGACGGTGGTTGGCCGAAGGGATGGTAATGGCTGTCACTATGGCTCAGCACAACTATATCAATAATAATAATATTAATAATAACAAAAATAATAATAATAACAAAAATAATAATAATAATAATAATAATAATAATAATAATAATAATAATAATACTGTCGAATTATCCATACCCAAACGCTGAAAATATATTGAGAAACGCAAAACAATGAAAAAGGGAAGCTGTGAAAACGTGTGCTAAACAAACAGTTGTCTGCACAAAAAAATGGGTTTGTGGGTCTACTGATTTCTGATGCCTCATTGGCTGGGACTTGGGATGTCCCTGTAGCGTTCAGCGTTGTGTACGAGTTCCTTTGGATTCGATGCTGTTATGGTGCCGAACTGCAACTCGGGGACGAGGGATCTCAGGTGGCAGGAGGTGCCGGGGGGCGACCGTGGCGCACAGGCTTCATCCGAGACTTTAAGATGAAGTCCGGGTAATGGTTGGACGGTCGTAGTTATACGGGTGATAAAGGGAATACATGCATACAGCGGCTGTGGTGACAACAGGAGAGGTGGGAGTGGTGATGATGGGTGGGTGGGTGGGTGGGTGCTGGTGGTGGCGGTGGGGTTAAGCTGCCGACCAGGAGGACCAGAGGTGTGCCGGATGGGCGTGGTGCCACGTATCGATCCACTAGTTAACACATGCACCAAAAGTGTCTTGGAATATAAAGCACAGCTGCAACAGCAGGAGTGGCTGGTGGCTATGAGGTGTGGTAGTGGCGATGATCTGTGGTGGTGGTACAGGTCGCAGGGGCATCATTATGGCGACAGTAACTAGCGGAAGGGTGTGGTCTCCCAGAGGCTGACCGACGAGATGTGATGGTAACTGGCTCAGAAGTGCCGTGGCAGCGGTGAAGAGTGGTGACCTGGTGAATAAAATGACGACAGGCAAAGAAGTGTGGGAGTGGTGGTGATGACTCCTGAAAGATGACTAGTGATGTGGGTAAGCGATACAGGGAGTGATGTAGTGATGACAGGCGACCACAGGGTGGTGGTGATGGTGGTGGTGGCGATTGATGGAGAGATGTATTACGGTGAAACCGGCGGTGGGCGATAACAGAGGGAGTAATTTTGGCAGAGCAAATGCTATGATATGTGGTACTAGTGGTTACCGATGGAGGGATTTGATGGTGCTGGTGGTGGCAACTGTGAGGGTGTATGGTAAAGATGGTGACAGGAGGAGAGGGCGTGAGGGGGGTCATCATTCATAAGCCGACGTAGCGGCGGTGACTGGCTGAGGGTTGTGAAGGCAATGGTGACCGATGGAAAAGTTCACTGGGGCAGGGAAAGGAGGGGGAGGACTGGAGGCTGCAGTGTGCACCAATATTCACTGAAGGGGACGCATAGCGCGGGTCAGACACAAGCGGTACGGGGGGGAGGGTTGGAGGCAGTACTGAATGGTGGAGAGGATGAGAGTAGTGGTGGGGAGAGCCGTGCGTAGCAGGGGAGGAGTGTCGTGGTGGAGGGGGCCCATGGCGGCGGGGTTGTGGAAGCAGTTTTCAGCGGTGGTGGTGACGTATAGTAATGGTTGGGATGAGTAAGGAGTGATGGGTGTAGCGATCGTGGTGGTGGGTGACTCATGGCAGACGCAGCAGTGAGTACGGTGGGGGTTGTAGTGGCAGTATGGAGGGGGTGTGGTAGTGGCCGGGATGACCGGGGTGTGGTGGTGGTGGTGGAGACTGGAGTGGGATGCAGACTTAGCACGTGTTTTGGGGTGTGGCCCAGCGCCCGGGTCGTGACGGTACCGCCTCCTCCTCCTGCTGCAGCTGGAGTGCACGCGTCGTCCCACAGCGGGTCATAAACCTCGGCATCACGAGCATCAGTCCACGATTCAGATGCAGCTGGGGGGACCAGAGGTCAATACAGCCGGCAGCAGCAGCAGCAGTGCTGCCGAGATCAAGGTCAACTCCAGTAAAATAATACTCGAGTAGTCAGCGTGGCTCGCACAAGAGCAGGAGTAACATACACCTGCAGCAGAACCCTGGGGAAAGGCAGCTCTAGGAGAGGGGCAAGCGCAGGATGAAGGAAAGGGCGACGAGGAACAAAAATATATGTGGAGTGTCGTGGGTGCCAGGACAGTAGGAGCAGAAGCAGGAGCAGCAGAAGAGGTGGACAGCAGGAGGAGGAGGAAGAGGAGGAGGAGGAGGAGGAGGAGGAGGAGGAGGAGGAGGAGGGTGGTGGTGGTGGTGGTGGTGGTCGGGGGCGTATCGACCGGCTAGTTAGCAGCAGCAGCGGCAGGAGAGGCGCCCGTCCGCCCGCCCGCCCACCACCGTTCGGGGCATCCACTCCTGACTTGGCCTCGCATTCCTCCAGCCACACCTCATCTCAACCTCTCATTCCTCGTGCCGCAATTCACCTCAACCTCATAAGCCTCCTGCCGCACCTCGCCTCAACCTAATATTCCTTCTGCCACACCAAACAAACACTCAACCTCGCAATCCTCCTGCCACACCGCACCTCAAACTCACATTCCTCCCTCGATATTTCACCTCAACCTCACATTCCCCTGCCACACCTCATCTCAACCCTCAACTTCGTATTCTTCTTGCCATGCCTCAACTTAACCGAGCATTCCTCCTGCCACGCCTTAACTTCATCATCACATTCCTCAGTCCTTTAACTCACATTCTTCCAGGCACATCTTACTATAACCCTCAACTCGTATTCCTCCAGCCACACCTCACTATAACCCCTCAACCTCACATTTCTCCAACCACACCTCATCTAAACCCTCAACCCCACATTCCTCACCTCAACCTCACACTCCTCCAGCCACATTGCAACCCAACCTCACGTTCCTCCTGCCACACATCATCTCGACACTGACATATAATTTCTCTTCCTTTTACTGTTCAGCGCCATAAAGAGAATCTCTTCTGTTTCCGCGCATAGTTCAACATTCAAATACCGCTTATCAATAACTTAATCTAACTACAAAACATACACCTTTGCAAGTCTTCCCTACACATATGAAGACATGAACGTTCCCTTAACGTATTCTTTTTTCCCCTGCACTTTTGAAGAGAAACTTCCACATCTTTCTTAGTCACACTTTCTCAAACCTTCTCCTCATTTCTGTTCCTGTGTATATATAAAGATATCATCCCAACTTTGCAATGATTTCTTTATGTATACAAAATGAAGCAAGCTTCCTGGACTACACACTTTATGTCTCTATAAAAGTACCTGCCTTATCTAGTTCACTGGCACTTTAACTTATGTAAGTAATGGGGTATATCTATTATTTTTCTACGCTGGAGTCTCCAATCTCGGACAAAAGTCCACATCAAGGCCTGGCCTTAACTGATATTCAGAGAGGTTAATGAAAGGGAAAAAGAAACATGAGAAAGTATTTACCAATTTTGGAAAAAGTGAAAGTGCTGTCTTTTAAAATGTGCCAGGTCATAGCTATTGGGAAAAGACACGAGAGGGTAGAGAGTTCCAAACACACTCGAGGTGTAGGGGAAAGAAACGGTTATCAAAACGGCCCACCCTTCAGTTGGGATGGCCACACAGTAATCATGTGACGCAGCAGCTTGACGAGAATTGCGTGGTCTACCTAGTGGTGGGGGTATACACGCAGCCAGCTCTCGAGAGCTAAAATCCAAAGCAATACCTACCGAGGAGGGAAAGAACCAATATTACGGCGCAGGGCAAACGGGTCGGACCCGTGACTCATTTAGTACTTTATATCATCGTATTTGTACTCGCTTCATTTAATATCTTATATAAATATGATTATTTCCTTCACTTAGTAATATTATGTTGAAATGTGAAAATCAACCTTATTATGCCTGATTTTTCCCATCTTTAGTAAAACAAAGTTTCGCAGCGGTCATTCTACAATTTAACAGATTCTATAACCTGGTCTACTTACATTTATAGAACAGTCTTCCTTCCGTCGATCTAAAGCTTTCCTGTTACAATGAAACGGAAACCTTCGTTCACTCCAGGTTGTTGTTTAAACATTTAGAAGCCCTTACCACACCTTTTTTTCTGCTGCAATGTCAAATCACCAAGCTTGTGATAACCTATTCTGACTTGTTATCTTTATAAGATAACACAATTTCTACATCCGCCTTGGAGTGGGTAACCTGGTAACCTATCACCGTTTCGCTTCAAGCCTCCTCAGGCGCAAATACCTCCTCCAAACACACCAAGGTTGCTCTTATACTCTAACCTTTACAACATTTATCAACACATTCTATATTCCCCAGAACTACGAAGAACATATAAACTTAAGCAGTAAGTATGTGAATCCATTATCTTTCGCAGACTACCCCATCCTTCCATTCTGTCTTCCCATTTCAAATTTCCCAGCGGGCTACGCGTCAGCCTAACGGACAAATATTTCAACACTGAGCACGACCCGGGGATTGGAAGCCATGGTCAACGCGTGGCTACTACCGACGCTCGGACACCAGCAGGATGAGAGGGAGGGAGAATCAGATATCCCCAAGAGCTTGCTTTATGTAAAGGCAGCAAACCGGCCAAGCCTAAGAGGGTTAGTATTGACTATACTAGCATGTTGCCCTGACTAGGACACAGCCATGGACGGGAAGCTACCATGCATGGAGGACCGTCATGAAAGGAAGGTTGCCATGAGCAGACGGTAATCACGACTGGACGACACCATGACTGGAAGATATGCTCTGACTGAATTCTTTGGAATCCCATGACTGAACTGATGCCAAGAGAAGCAGTCCTGTGAGTCGATCGTCATGCCAGAGGGATGTCACGTGGGGATGGCTACAATGGCGTATGGGATGCCATGGAAGGCTGGTCCCAAGGTTGCCATGGAAGGCCGCCTACCGATGATGTGTGGGTTACCATGTTAAGATGGTGTCCTTGACTGATGAGTTACCCAGGTCAGATGGCTGGACGGCTGCCAGGTTGGAGTGGAGATCTGCCCTGACTGGAATTTGCCGAGTTAGGATGGTTGCCACGCCTGCAGGCAAGCCCTGGCTGGGAACTTGCCGAGCTAGGACGGCTGGAGAGCTGCCTTGACCTGAAAGCTGCCGAGAGAGGAAGGCTGAAGGCTTCCACGATAGGAGGGCTCCTAGGATTGGAAGGGTGCCGAGAGAGGATGGTCGGGGGTTGCCACGATGTGAGGGACGCTATGGCTGGTAGGCTGGCACGGGAGGAGTTGATAGTATAAGCCACTGATATTTACGGTTTTCTTTTAATCTATCTATGGCACAGTCGAATTTTCCAGGTGCCATTTCCAAGTCATCCTGGCCTTTTCTTTATTTTTTTCCACGTTAGTAATGAATGGATTCACTCACGCGAACGTACGCTCTGAGGACCATGCCTTCCAGAAATGTTCATGTGCAAATTAAGTCATATCTCTCTCTCTCCTCTGCGCTCCAGAGATAAGTCTCAGAGAGTGTTTTCATTCGCTCTCAATAGCTTGTACCGTGGGACGGTGGCTGCTGTGGGAGGAGGGTTACGGCAGGTGGATGGGTCCTGCGGATGGAGGGTTACTGTGGGGTGGATAGTAACTGCGGGTGGAGCGTTACTGAGGGTGGATGGTTACTGGGAATGTGGATAGTAACTGCGGGTGGATGGTTACTGGTGGGGTGGGAATATTGCTCCTGAAGGGATTTGATGTGGGTGGGGTTGCTGTTGACGGAGCGCTGATGAGGGGCACTGGCATTGATGTGGGTAGAGGGGAGTACTGTAGGCGAAGGGTGCCGTCGACAGCGGAACGGGAGAGAGAGAGAGGCACGGGTGGAGGATAGTTACTGTCGACAAAAAGCCGCACCAAACAATGAAAAAGTCAATGGGTCACCATAAAATACGCACTACAAATTCATGTCAAAACAACACCGGGAATTATTTGCACTGCGCATCAAATACATCATCCATAATGGCCGACTATCAAATGGTCCCCATGTGAATGTATGTAGAAAATTCTGGGGGGGAAAAATACATGTATATATGGAGGAAACAGCGGCAAATCAGGTGTTCCGAGTTTAGATATTTACGTTTTTTTACGAGCATGTCGACAGTGGTCATAATGATGGTGCTTAATACCGCAACAGTCTGGCGAGTTAATGGCGTAGCATCCTCTAAAGTTTAATGGTCCAACGCTCTTGATCACTCAATGGGGCATCGCCGTTAAGTTATCCGATGGCGCGGCAGTTTATGTTATTTAATGGCGCAGCAGCACGTGTTGTTTAATGATGCAGTTGCCTATGCTGTTTCATGAAGCAGGTGTCTATGTTGTTCAATGGTGCAGGTGTCTGCTGTTTAATGATGCAGCGGTTTATCCTGTTTAATGGTGTGGAGGCCTGTTCTGTTTATTCATGCAGGCGTCTGTGCTGTTTACTGTTGCAGCACTACATGTTGTTGAATGGGAAAGCAGTCTACGTTCTTTAGAGGTGCGGCTGTCTATGCTGTTTAACGGTAAGGCAATCTATGCTGTTTAACGGTGCAGCAGTCTATCCTCTTTAACGACGTAGCTATGTTGCTTATTAAAGTTAGTTACCGGTTATTGGTTCTGTACTCCCCGAAAATGAGCGGTTACAATTCTCGGCCACCGGTTCTGTATAATGGTGTGTACTGTTACTGGTCTGAAAATCGAATTCTGAATTGTCTATGGTGTAAGTATGTCAGCGAGTCAAAGTATATTTGGGTGTATTTTGAGGAGTAGAAGACAATAGTGGAGTCACGCGTTCTGCACAGTACACGCGATAAATGTTACTGGCCAGTTACTCACTTGAAATATCATTGCAGGTATAAGGGGATTAACCTGTGAAATCTGAGTCTAAAAACACTAACTTTTCATTTTTACAGAAGAATACAGAACCAACAACCAGTAACTAATCTTCTCATTTTCGAATATACGTCCAATACCTCTAACCACGAACAAGTAATGATTTCATCACTTTCGGAGAGTACAAATTAGGTAAACAGTTAATGGGAACCAGTAACTATCTTCTCAAATTCGGAGATAGAGAGAACCAGTAGTATGAAGGGATGGGACCTCTTCCAGAGCCATTAACATGGAAGCTGGGTATACAACACAATATACTCTTCACTGCTACTTATCAACATATACTTATGAATTTTCGTTTTTCGCAACATAACCATGCTCGAAAAAGTAGAAAAAAAAATTGGACTGATCAGACTCCATGTCTGGCCGCTTATAAATTCCTTGAGCACGAAGGTATGAACCTAGAGTATGATGGCCTAACCTTTGACCAGATCCTTCAGGGTCAGGTCAGAGGCAAGGTCGTCACACCCAGGAGTCGAGACGTAAGGCCCGAGGGGTTAATACCTCGTCTGACGAAAGAGAACGGATACTCGGTGTTGAGGAGGCTAAACAAACGCCATTATTTTAGCGAGGTATATATACTCTGGAAGCGTGAGAGAGATCATCCAATACGTTCGACAGAGTGTCCCGCTGCCTCTGGGCCAGCACCGTTCCCTATCGACGACTCCCTATGTACCAGTCCCCTTGGAAGGTTCACGAGCAGGCTACACACTCCGTTCTGTCCGCCACGTCAAACCCACCACTACCAGCTGTGCCTGACCCCGCATACACTCCAATACGGAGGAGCCTCCTCCCATCGAGGCAACGCGGCGGCAACAAACCTGAAGTGCTGCTGATGTTCTCGTAAAAACGTACGGTCATCACATCACGGGATGAAATATGTGCTGAAAAAAAATCATGTTAAAAAGTAAAACTGAAAAATATTGGGGGCACCAACTCACGAGAGCAACAATGAGTGTAAAGCATGAGAACAATGCAAACTACTATTATGGATGGAATTAAAAAGCAAAGTTGTAAAAGCCAATGTGTGGGGTGAGGGGTGAGGCCAACACTGACAAAACAGTTTCACTGGCCCCTGCCGAAGTAATGATGCTCACCAATATATTTGGGGAAACCAACAGCAGCACCGGCACTACTATTACCTCACGTCTCCATGAATTGATAACCCTAAAGTTACCTATATAAAGTTGAGCCTACACACTGCTCTCACGTAAAGTACGTACGAAATATAAGCAACAGCAAATGACACATATTAACTGGGTCATACCTGGCATTTCTGATTCTGCCAGTGCTTACATGGTTCCATAGCCCCTCGCTATGGTATGACCACTTGCTATGATGTGGTGACCCCTCGCTATATAGTGGTGACCCCTCGGTATAATGCAGTAACCTCTCGCTATGATGTCGTGACCCCCTCGCTAAAGTGAGACAACCCCTCCCTATGGTGGCGACCCTTCGCGCCACCCCTCACCACTGCCACCAGTGGCGGGCTCATCACACCACACTCGCCACCCTCCTCGTAAACCCCTCCTCCACCCCCTCCACTAACAAAGGAAAATCGCCGCTCCCAGCCTCACTCACTCGCCAGAAAAATCAAGAAAAAAAAATCATCCAGAACGATCCGTTTGGCGTGTGTGTGTGTGTGTGTGTGTACTTAACGCTTCTGATATCCAAATCTACGCAGCCATAAAATAGATTAGAAAAGCAAAAACCTGCCCTTTAACAGTTTAATAATACGATAAATATGGAAGAAATAACCAAATGGCAAAATAAAACTAGAAACCGGATCCATAACACGGCAATTATTACATAAGGCTATTGCACAACGGAGCCCTGCTGCCCTAGGAGGGTGACCGCGGCCCGGACGTTCCTCAAGCAGGGGCGGTGACACACACACTCTGGGGGCTGCTGCAAGACAAGCCAGCTAGAGTTCTAGGTCTGACCGCAACCGGGATACTTCTCCAGAGGGCATCTCCACCGCTCGTTCGTAGGCGGGGTTGCTGGAAGATGGGGGCAGATAGCGTTCCAGGAGGAATACTCAGTCTGGATACACAATGTGGGAGAGAGAGAGAGAGAGAGAGAGTCGCCTATGCTGATCCCGGCTGATGACCTAAAACATGGAAAGGTTAAGCTAACATTTGCAAGCTCACGCTTCTGGTCTGGAGCCCGACCGACAGACCGACGACAACCAGCGATGGAAGATAAATAAATAATAAAAATAAATATATAAATAAATAAATAAATAAAAATGCTGTATCCCGCCACCTTGTGGAAGCAGTAGCAGCAAAAAAAAAATTGAATGATCCTTTACCAAAATGGAATTAATAAAATCCGAAACTGAATAAACGGGAGGGAGAGGTATCAAAGCAGGGCGAATTGAAGGAAATGTCAATTAAATCAACGTTGGCTGGTGAATGGCAGGCCGGGGACGGCCAATATGGCTTGATTAATAACTAGTGATCCGTTCTCCTGGGGAGGCTTGTCCTCCGCCTTCTGTTTCATCACTGGAATCCCAGGAATAGTTCGCAGGGGAGGAGGGGAGAGAAGCCATCGCCAACCGACGTACCCCACTCTCCACTAAAGTTCCCCTCCACACAACACAGGCAGGGCAAAAACGGGATACTGAAATTCATTTCCAGGAACAAGGATACCCTGGTGAGAGAGGGGGAGGGGAAGACTGACTCAATATTACGAAAGAAAAAAAAATAAACAAGATGACTGTGGGCTCTGCCTGACAGGAAAAAAAAAAATAATAATAATCGCATCACCTTAATATTCCCAGAGAAGAAAAACTGGATTATCTGTACTATTATCTAACCCCCATGGACTCCTCCTCCTCCTCCTGGGGTTCCTGCAGCTTCATGGCTGCCCTGCGATCAGTAGCAGGGGAAGGATGGACTCATCTGCAATGAGAAGTTCTTCGACGAGATGGCACTCCAGTGCTCTAGATCCTCGCCGAAGGCCACTTCTCACTCGCGGCCGTAACCACAACCAAGCGGACTCCGGCAACGCAAGAAACTGAACGCACACATTACGACATCCACAATGAGTAGTTTAACTGCTGCGTATGAAAGCTACAAAAGGCCTTTACTTTTGTTACAGGACGTCAGACATTTGAGAAAAGTCCCCTGCAAAAAGGCTCAGCTTACAATACCGTGAAAATAAAATCTGATGAAACAATGCTGCAGAATAAGAAAAAAAAAAAATAAAAGAAAAGCCCTCTCATTAAAGCAACCTCTGGGTTTTTATACCACAGTTTTCGAAATATCTTTTACAAACTCTCTAAAATTTGGGCGTAATTAGGCGTAACGGTCGTCCGCCCACAACTGGACTGCTGATACTGATACGAGTAATCCTTGCAGGTTTAAAACATGCTCTTGATTACCTTCCTTAGCTTACGCAACATACGTAAACATCTGGTAACTAAAACTTCCACGTAGAGTTTAAGACACACACACACACACATACACGTTACGTACACCTCAAGCTGGTTTTGGAGACCCGTCCATACCCACAGTTCGGTATGGGACCAAACCACATAGTTGCTCTTCTGATCGATCGCTCAGGTTCTTTGATGTTGCGGCCAATAAGCCTACCCCTAAACCCTGACTAGACCGGTACAGTCTTAAGAGATATCTATCCACCGAGTCTTTGAAATTCTCCAATGGCGATCCGAAATGTTTCTAATACTTGTGAGCCGATCCGTTTCGAGGCCTGGATACTTACACGGACTTTCACTGCTGGCACCATATGGGCATTTCAGTGGGGATATTTCAGCTGTCCACGTTTGCCATACCGCTGGGGAATGATTTCCGAGTGAAGATGAGGAACGATGCCATCCAGGATTTTTCATGTGTACACTGTGATATATCTCTCCCGTATACACACACAAACACACACACACACACACACACACACACACGTATCAAATACACCTCAATTGCGGTCAATGATGCATGTCAATCTCTTCATCTAACACATGTATCAGCCATGCCCATCGATCGCTGCGTTCGCCGTGAACAAAGCTTCCCCCGACCAAAGGTATTCGCTTACTTTTCCTGTCTTCCCGTGCCCGAGTGGGATGTTGACATCATGTCAGCAACGGTAGCAAGAGGTCTTCGCCATGTCGACGACACTGTTTAGGGATGAGGAGGTTCAAATAACAGTAACAGTGAGAACAGTGAAGAAAAAGGCTTTGGTGTTAACCAGACACGAGGAGTTCCTCCAATGAACACTAATCCCTACCCTCAGCAGAACATGGTAACGGGCATTCACACGCCGGCAGCAATGATGTTCAAGGTACTATTACCAACAACTTATATACATGTGGAGTCAGGGTCTCCTGTAAAAGAAGGCCTCCAGGCCATCGAGGCCTCTGGTCTCAGCAGGACCTGCAGGGGTGGGACACCTTGGAGCACCACACGAAAAACAGGATGCGTACAGTGCCATCTTGTTCCTGCAGTGAAGAAGAACACACGCCCTCCACAACAGCCTCCGTTACCACAGGCCTTGAACCTTCTAAGTATGATGATATGATCCTTAGTATGATGACCTGTACCTTACAGGACAAAGACCCGGTCGTCATACCTTACAGTCATACTGTTGTGCTTAGAGTCGTACCGTTGTGCTTAAGAGTCGTACCGTTGTCCTAAAAGGTCGTAGCGTTGTACTCATGTACCGTACCGTTGTGCTCAACGCATTAAGTGGGTGAACTCTTCGTTCCGCTCTGATCAACCCGACCGTAAGCAACAAGCACAAACAACTGCTCCTCTTACACATATCACACGATAATCCTTAAATGACTCGCCAGGGCTCCTCCTAAGACCTCATTACCACGGCTGAGACTTGAGGCAATTCGCTGAGTGTAGAGATATCATTAACCACTAACAACCAATGCAACATAAAACAAGTTTTACGAGGTGTAAAATGTTGTAATACTCAAACAGACTGCCAGTACAAAACATGTAGAGAATAAAAATGCGATCGAATGCATCCTTCTCTTTGCCTTGTTTACTGTATATGACTGTTTTTCACTGTCACAGAGATCTACCGCAAAACTTGTACCACCCTAGTGTGAATCATTATTTCTACTGCCTCTTCGCCCTCGTGGGTCGATCGCTTTCCTAACTAGCTCCAGAGAGCGACATGTTTTATCTAAGAAACACAAGAATGATTTACCCACTAATTTTCACTCAATCTGCCACCGCCTTTGAACACGACGACGTCATTACATAACTATACACAATAATATACTGGCTCAGTCTTATGGGCAAAACGTTTCTGACAAAAATGACCATTCTGGTTGCAATAATGTTATTGCTTCGTGATAAATACTACGAAACGTCCTGAGTTTCCTCTCCAGTCTTGCGTAACTACCGGAATACTGTCACTTGTACCAAACCTTCATCCTCCAGTGACCTCCAATATAAACGAACTCAAACACTTCATCCGGTCGATCTTTCTCATTAGTTCATCAAACCCTTGAGCAAGGAGGCACGACCACTGGGTATGAAAGCCCAGCCTTTGACCTGAAAGGTCACGCCAGCATAACTAAAGGTAGTTCCGTCGTGCTCAGGTGTCCTCCAGATCGTGCCTGAAAGAGTCAAACATTTTCAGATGGAACTGACTATACTCTCCGGATCATTAAAGCGCCTTCGAAAGCAACGATATCTACCGACTTTCTGTCATAATTCCAGAAAGGCAAAAACATCGTCCAGTTCATTGGAGAAGGAATACCCCTACAGCTGAACCACTCAGGTTCAATGGGACTGACTGGTACACGAATATCCAACCTGGACCGCAAAGTATCATTATCGCCAATACTTCAGGGAAAGTCGTATCACCTGTTACTGCTATAAATCATTTTTCTTTCTCCATCACAATTCCGTTGTAAGTCCCTACTCTCCTCTCCTTCACTGCATTCAAGAGATGTCTGTGTACTCCATCGTCCAAGAGGTGTTTCTTCCCTCTTTGCGGCCCAGCACGAGCGCAACTCGTCGGCACCGAGGCTGGGAAACCACCAGCTGATAGTGCCGGCCCAATCAGCTGATGTAACCTTGAGTATTAAGGTCTTATCAGCTCATATCTACAGCAGTCAGGTCTAATCAGCTAATACAACAGGAACCAACTGAGCCAACACACACGCACACACACACTGCACGTATTAACGTCTTCCTAATAAAACAAATCTTTATCGTATTTCGTTGTCAATAGAGTAACGATTGTAAATTACGTATAACAAGATATCACGTAGCAACTGAAACAAAGAATACCTTGTGTGGCTCAACAGAGTACATACCATCGAAAAGTATACGCAAGTTACATAATCTATTGTGAAAAAATGGACTTTCAGTTTTCTGAGGTATATTAACAATATTCAAAGATGGTTCTGTCAGAATCCAAATGTCCACCCGTATAAATTCTACCAAAAATACACAATACTGCAGGATACTTTCTAAGACGACGACTCCAACATACCTCAGGAAGTAAATGTTTGGTCTTGGGTTTACCTGTGCAGGTCCTGCACCAGTGATTTTTCTCTGGGTCTTTACAAAATCAAGGAGTTAATCAACGTGTAACAAAAAAAAAAGGAAAACATGAACAATTTCTAGTTTCCTGCCATGCAAATATAGCCTTGCCATGACAAACATATTAACAATTTTAACATCACAAGACGGAGACTATTCAGCCCAGACCAGGCACAGACGTGGGCAGCGAGTTTACTAAATTTCCTACGTTAACATTTAAGGTCAAGCTGCAGTTGGACACGCTGGCCGTACGGGATGCAGCCGTGTACCACGGCCGAACGAACACTCAAGAGCTCCGACAGTCTTCTGTAATCAAACCCACTACGACAACTTGTTCATAGAATATTCTTTTCTTAAATACAACATGATAGAACCACAATCTCATATATATATATATATATATATCACACCAACTAAACCTCCAGAAGAAGCACTAATCACATATGGTCATTAAGAACCGGATCTCTTGTACGTAAGTATAATCTTAACTCTCTCTCTCTCTCTCTCTCTCTCCCTCCCGTGCTTGGTTTTCAGATGACTAAATACAGCCGTAGATAACCAACTCGAAATTCAGGGCGGAGTGAGGAGAGGGGGTTCCTTTAGGTATTCAGGCCCGGTTCATTATAATTCCAAATTATGGGCATATTCCGGGATCTTCCTGCGGAGGATGATGGGCTCCCACCTCACCTCCTGCTCCTAATCTGTATAAATGGTGAATGCTTCTCTCTCTCTCTCTCTCTCTCTCTCTCGGGGGTTCTGTGGGTATTCTCCGAGATCGCGACCTCGAATTCTGGCTCAGGTCCTTAATGACCGTAAATGGTGTGTGCTTCTTCTGGGGTCTCTGGTGGGCGAGATGGGTTTCCACTCGGCCTTTCTGCTCCAAACTGCAGACAGTAACAACGGTATATTATATATATATATATATATATATATATATATATATATATATATATATATATATTCCCCCGGGAGTTTGAGAAAATAGACTTGGGCACGACAAGGCTCCTACCGTGAGTCAATGAATAATTTCTCTCCTGGATATTGTTAGCGAACGTTTTGAGGATGACGCGGCCGCATCCCTGCCCGTGCTTATATCCTCTGGTAAACGTCAAACGTTCTTAGTGTTGCTGTGGTACTTTAGTGCTTGACAAGTTTACAAACCAGCTCTTTTCCCTGTACATATTTGGTCTTTGCTCCCGAGAGCAGGCTGCTTGTTGCCCCCACTATTAGCTAGACCTTGCAATACTCGGCAAGCTGCTCCGTCACATGATTACTTTGTTGACGTTTGGCAACTCAAGGGTGGGCTGTTTTGATATCTATTTCTTTCCCTACACGTCGAAGCTCTGGAACTCTCTCCCTTCTCACGTCTTTCCCAATACCAATGACCTGTCACTTTCTAAAAGCCAAGTTTTTCACTTCCTCAAACATTCTTAAATACTTTTCCCTTCCTCTTTTGGAAGTAGCGTACCATGAAGCCGTTGGAGCCCCTTCAGATAAAGGGCTCCAGGAGTTAATTAAAAATAATAATTACTACTAATAATAATAATAACAATAATTATAAGAACAACAACAACAATGGGAATGACAACTGCACCATACCCTAATCTGCTGTGTAAACATTGCAACTATTTCAGCTGAAAGGTCAGGCTCCCGCTGATGTTGCATGCCAAAAATACAAGCACTTCCAGAAGATAACACAATTACCCTATGAGGGGATACGTCCAAATTTCTTTGCTCGCCCTTCTAAATACAGTTAGTTCATATATGTAATGCATTAGTAATAGTTCAAAAAAGGCATTTAAAAATCTATTTCAAACATTATCATTTCTTCGGGAAAATTCATGTCACCAAACATAGACTTGACACCTGAGGAATTAATCCCCTCTCCTACACTAACTTTCTGGCGTCTGAGACTAAAATCTTATTTGCCAACTTTCCAGAAAGACTCAATAATAGATCAAATTCTCCTCAACGTCGGAACACTCTGACTTTCCAGCGAGACCCTGTGTCACCTTACCTCTCCGTCACCTGAGAGCGTTTCAGTTGCAACATTGACCGTATCTGTGACTAACGTCATATGAGGCCGGCTCGCAGGTTCTTCTCCAGCCAAACCATCGACTAGGCTGCGCGGGGGGGAGGGAGCTGAGGCACTCGCCCTCGGCCTGCCTTCCAAGACCTTCGCCTAGGTCCCTCCGGGTGATCCTTCACAAACCGCGCCTCGCATTCCAAGAACTTCCTTCTAAGATATAATCGACCGGCGGTAGTCGACCGACTCCTACTTCTTCCCCACTCAACTCCAGCCATCTCTCAGAAAGAAACATCGATATCCACGTGAATTTCTGTGACGAGATGGGTGTTTTGTCAGTGTCTCCATCTCTCTGTATTATCGCCCGTTCGGTTTATAAATATAAATATCCCCCCCTCCCCCCACCGCATGTCGGTTCCCTCGTGCGCTACCGTGTTTACTTCCCGACTGTGAAAAAGTTTACCGAACGTGAGTGCCATCAATGGCGAGCATCAATTCTGAATGGCCGGAGCGGAGGTCTTTATTCAGCTCTTGTTTTCGGGGAAGTGAGCGGCCAACGTTGAATGAAAAGAAAATAACAAATACAACAGAATCCCTTGCAGTTGGGTTCATCATGGGGGTGTAAGAGACAACATCCGACTTTAAGAATAGTATAAATATGACGAAAACAAATCGTTTTTCAAGGAGTGAAGTTTTCACAGTACGGTGCCAAATATACACGACTCGGGCCAAAGTATAAAAAAAATTCAGCCCGACTGGAGTCAGTTTTGGAGCGTCTGAGTAAACAAAAACAAACAAAAAAAAAAAAAGATAGACTGGAAGAGGTGAGTCCAACTCTGTGAGTGTGGGGAGGCGAGGGTAAAATCACCAGAGGGTGGAAACGCTTGACAGTGAGTAATGGACGGTCATAAGTCAGTCAGGGTGAGGCTAGGGGGTGAGGGGCCCAGGGACGGATGCATCTCCCTCACATGGTTCTCCACTTTTAACATTTTAACTCCAACACTGGTTCTCGACTTTTGGCACAGGTTTTCAACTTTTTTTTCAGTTTTACTTACAACAGGTTTTTTTTCCTTCCATTTTTTACCCTTTAACTTTGACCGGTTTGGTACTTTAAGAACTTTAACTGCAACAAGTTCTCGAACCTTAACATTGAAAGTATAAAACAGGTCCTTGACTTTTCTCGCATTAAACATCGCAGCTTCTACATTTTGCAGGAGGCACGTGCAGCACAAATATGAAATGCCCCAGGCCACTCCAGATTACGACAATTTGTACAGCAAACATAACTCGGTACTTTTAGACGGCAATTATTACTGACCTACATAATCTAGTTGGTTGTCGCTCGATGTACACTCGTTTGTAATTTGCATCACAACGCACATAACATGCGATCGTTGCTTTCACGGTGAGACAATCGATATCTTAGGTTTTAGGCAACTTCAAAGTTAAACGTGAACACACTCACGCCCCGTCCACTTTGAGTTTCCTGCTGAGTAAAAGACGGGCCCGAGCGAGCGGCTAGTACTAAATAGTCTAAACCGTCCTGAGATGCCACTACGGACCTAAGAAGGCTCGCGCCGCTACAAACCACCTGTACAAAGCTTCATATCAAAAAGGGAGATGGTATTCATCTCTGATACACACTGCGGGGGGAGGGGAGGGGAGGGAAACCGACGTCCAGACACAAAGGACACACGGCAAACATTTATGCAGAGGAAAAGAACGTGCATTCTTTTACGTGACCAAAGAAGCACATCTCTCAGACTGAAGAAGAACCACTTTGAAGTACGGTACAATAACTCGCATCATCAGGCAAGTAAAAAAGAAAAAGAAAAAAAAAAAACGCATCGCCTCACCTTAAAGGATACGAGTAAAGATAGCCAAGTGAACGCAAACACAGCGCACCTCGATGAAGCAGCAAGACCCAACAAGAGTATATAGCTAAACATCTGGATTCGTCCTGAACGCCCGCGCACTTCAGACCTACACGCATCTATATGCTGAGTAAATCAAACACACCCTTACGCTGGGGAGAGAGGAGCCACACGATCTTCGTTTATCTAACAAATGTGCATATGTTGACGTAGTGAGCAACACAGCTCACATCTGGAGGCAGAATAAGACAAAATGTAGAGGAACTGGCATCCCGCCATCAGATAAACATGTGGCATTCGCGAGCTAAGGAAAAAATTATCTTGTCCTCACAATAAAAACTTTTATGACGACAAAGACAGGAGTCAGCAGCAGCAGGAAGATGCGAGGTCATGTCATTGAGATTTCAGGCTGATCTCTCCATTAGTGTTATTGCGAAGTGTGTAAGGACTTTGTCTATTTTCTGGGGGACGCAGACGGCAGAGTGAACGAGATACGAAGGAGGGCGGGTTCCACTCTACCAATATCCTGCTGTACGTGAGACAAACAAGGGAAGGTTCTACGGCATTATCACTGCCCTACCGGACCAGGAACAAACAAACAGGGGCGAGTTCCAGCCCATCACTACCCTGTTGAACGAGAGACTAACAAGGGAAGGTTTCAACCCACCATCACCAGTCTTCCTGTCATGGTTAACAAATAAATCGGAATAAAATAAAATAAAATAGAAATACAGCTAAAGAAGTACTTCTGCTCCTCGCCATAAATGTAACCACACGCCATCTTAACCTCCCCACCCCACACAACCTTCCTCCTAGCACCGATCCACCACAACCTCTTTATCTTACCAAATCCAGTTACTCTCACTTTTCCCTCCACCCAAACCATCCTGAGTTATCTTCGGTTCTCCTGACCTCGGGGCCATCTCCTCGGCCCACCCTACTGTAAGTATTGTCTCCTCGCCACTCACGTTTTCTATTCCACATATATCCCCCACCCCAACACACAGGTCTCTCCCCGACTCATTCCTTGTACCACCTGATGTCATTCCTCGTCCCGCTCCACTTCCCCTTCGTCCTGAGCCACTCCACCTGACTGCTTGTCACCCCCGCCTTACCTCGTATTCCTTTGCCACCTCCAGCACCTAACCTGAATACCCTTCTCCCTAAACTTTATATACCTTAAGTACATCTCATGCCGGTTTCGGAGACTTCTCTTACCATCAAAGCTGGGTCTAGGACCGAGCACCACTGCTGCTGCTACTCCTCCTCCCACCACTCAGGCTACAGCGTCTGACGCTGTCATCCGCACCGGTACATGCATAGCTAACCACTGGTTCATCGAGCACACATTGCAGAAGGTTCATCCAATGAATTCTTGCATTGTTCCTATGGTTGATTCATTATATTCACCACGTCTGTAGATAGAACGGTGAACATTATATGACACCAGATGCGTAACCTTTTCTCATAAGATAATTATAGTGCCTTAAATATGCAGTGATACCACCCGGCAAAGTTTCCCATGTTGATCGCTCCTGCTGAGGAAATAATCTAAAGAGCACGCTATAAGAACAGGATCTTCCATACGTTTAAGTATCTGGGCTGAGCTGAAGTAAAATAAAATGATTTCAAATGTTCACGACGGAGTTGAGTTTTGTCACGGTAAATGCGACCATTAAATGTTTCCATACATTTTCCAACTCACTCGGCAGTGTCGCCCGCGTCAAAAAGCAAATGTCACCACACAAAACTATTTCAGTTCAGAGAGCATGAGAGTTTTCAGACGTGTCATCCCTGCTTTTGCCTCCCTCCTTCAGAAGGGTCGCTGAATACTGCCTGCAACCTTCTTTTGAGAGAAATCTGGTGTGCTGTATTTCTGAAGGTAAGGCCACCTGAATACTATTCTTATATGATTTTCTCTCCTTTTTCCCCGATATGCTTTAGTCTGTTGGCATTCGGTACTGTGCAGTACTTAAGACAACTATTTTCCCTCGTTCCGAAGGTGAAACTTGCTTGCTGTTTTCGCATTATCATCAGTCACCCACCGGCAGAATTAATCAAGATCTGATTGTTGTGTTTAAGAATCCTCTACAACCGAGATTTTCATACTTATGATATCATCTACAACTAACATCATGATGCGGTACGTGTCTGCGTCTCCGTCAGATACGAGAATGAAGGAAGACAGAGGCTATACAAGTGCAGTTCCCCGTGGAAGCGAGCAAAAATTCTACAGTTAAGGTATAAAGTAATATGTTCACCTTTCCACATCCCCAATTACTCCCAATGCCGGTACTTTACATGATGATAGTAAGTATGAAAAACTTTTGCAAGGTCTGTGCATGTTAAGTGAGGGCTTTATTCGTTCTGTTTAGCACCGGTAAAATTTTCTCATAGTATGATCCAGCAGTTGAGAAGGGCATGATTTTACCACTATGAAGTCGTGTTACCCTGGGCCATATATATATATATATATATATATATATATATATATATATATATATATATATATATATATATATATATATA
>JAYMFT010363717.1:0-22557 GCA_038088735.1 Panulirus argus
CCCCCTCTCCCCTTCCCCCCCCCCCCCTCCCCTCCTCCCCCCTCTCTCTCTCTCCTCTCTTGCTTCGAGTGCCTCCTCTCGACCCGACCGAACCACCACCTGCTGCTCCTGCTGCTACAAACCGGAACATTTTACGGTCATTTTGATGGTAGTCACAAAGGTATGTGTTTTATTTTATTAACCTTCCCTCCTCTGGTAGAAACGTCCCATGTTCAACAAACAATATCTGGATATGAAACGAAAGTGTTCAGAACACTGGTGCTGCTGCTGCTGCTGTTGGCATTTCTCCTGGCAAGAGAAGTAAAAAGCTTCATTACTTCGTGTTCGGAGCGGTTCGAGATCCGGCACTGGCTCAGTCTCATTACAAAAAGGAATGAAACTGGGAAAGCTTTCAGCCGTTGAAGTATAGATGGACGTCTCCTTCAATCAAATCGGAATCCATTGTTCAGATCCCACGCCTGAAGGAGGAAGAGAGAGAGAGAAAGAAAAAAAAGAATATGAACGACAGATCCTATCGTTTGAAAGTTATATATATCAATTCAGAGTTTACGACAGTCGTCTCCGTGCATTTCGGACGGAGTCGGATTTACGAGCGAGACAGCGAAGCGAGTCATGAAGCACCGAACAACACTGACTCTCAAGTCATACTCGTCCTCGTACTCGCCTTCTCACGGGACAATGTCAAAATGTTCAACAACACCAACTCTACCTACTCTCCAGCAGGCATTGCTAGGGGGCACCAAACACACACACACACACACACACACACCTCAGAGCCAGAGGGCCACCAGCCTGACCACTCAGTGTAAACAAACATCGGTCTACAACACAGACAGAGTTACGGACGTTTGTGTATTTCCTTCGCTGTACCAGCCTACCCCCTCGAGCTGCCCTTCTCGATTTGTTGATACAGTCTTTCTCATATTTCTCACCTTTTATTTACGCTCTTCATTTTTCCACGTATCGGTGCCGTTGATGCGTTAGTTTGATAGTATATCTGTTTTTCTTAGGGTTTTTTTCCCAGCCTTTGATGGGTTTTTAAAATGTGTGTGTGTGTGTGTGTGTGTGTGTGATCACTTATCTGTAATTACCTAATTGTGCTATACGGGGAGGGAGGGGGTTTTACACTCGTGGGGGCGCCCCCCACCCTCCCCCATCTCTTGACCATTCTCTACTATCATACTTCTTTAATCTACTTTGTGTGTTGGTCTTCAGTTATTTCTTTCTTATCCATCCACTTCTCTCTCGCTATAGAAATACTTTTTAAAGGATCTTTTTTCATTAAGTTTCCTTCGTAATTTCAGGTTACGTCCTTTAGTTGTATTATTCCCCCACACCTTTCGAAGTGTTTAGTGTCTATGTCAAAAATAATTTCAAAAATTCCAAAGGTTGTGATCAGGTTACTGCTTCCCCCTCACTCTTCTCTCTTCTCTCTCTCTCTCTCTCTCTCTCTCTCTCTCTCACTTCCAAGTGGGGCAAATTTAAGGCTTCTAGCCTTTCCCTGTAACTCACCATCTCTTAAGTACGGTACCATCTTTTTCTTTTTTCTGTGTTCTTTTGGACCTTCTCCATGAACTCTAATCGTTCTGTAGGTGCAGCAGTGAGCAAACCCGAGAATCATATTCTAGCTTTGTCCTTATGTAGGAGGTGAACAGGTTGCCAGCAGACAGTTGATCTCAACTATTCTTCTCAGCTGGGACTCAGGCAACAGGCTCAGAGTCCATGGTCATTCCCATCTCCCTCTCACACACAGATCAAACAAATCCTTAATTTACCAATTCAAAAGCTAAAAGAAGTCAGTCTGGATTTAACAGACCTCTATCGTGGATGGAGTTGAGTAATGTCTCTCAGTTACTGTCATCATCCTGAGCAAGAAATGTACATTTTGATCAACATTTCGGAACATCATATCTACTGTCAAATCCTCCTTAGACCCAGTCTCTCATCTTGATGTGAAAGCATATCCAACAGTCCTGCAGGAATCGTATACAAGCCGTAAGAGTCCTGCAGGATCTGCTTCCCTTGCTTGTGAAACGGGGCGGAGGAGCAGCTGGTTTATTTGAGTACTTCTGAACACTCTTCCAAAAAGCAAAATTAGTGGTAACAGCTAGTTAGGTCTTTGGCCTTATAGTTAAGAACAACCCATTTTCTGTCTTCAGCTGCAGCAGCGCCGCGTCTGACGAGTACGTGCAGTGGTTGGTGTCTGAGGAGCCCCCAAGCACTGTTCTTTGAGACCGCAGGCGTACTGAAGGATCTGTCGAATCCTTCGGAGTTCCGTGACGCATTTCACGTGTTTGTAAATGACATCAGATTCCTGGAGAGAGTTCTTGAACGTCTGTTAAACGCATCACACTTCCATAGACTCTGTCTCACGAATGTATAGACAGTGATAAGGGTCTTCACCATAACTGTGTACAGATGTTACACATGCGAGGGGCTTTTTGAGTAACTAACAATCGTTCAGATTTCTTTCTGGTGTCGGTGAACTGCTTCGGATACCCAGACAGATGTATTTAGATATCTCTTGGCTGTATAGCGTAGTATCAAGTAACGTCTATAATCACAACATCCGTGAAAACTCAATCGAAACTTTTGTAATGATTCAGACAAACCCAAATACATGTGGTGGTAGTCTGGTAAGGAGTGGTTAGGGGCGAGTGTAAACGCAGATTGGCTTAGAAAGTACTAGCCAGAGCTGATTAGAATCCGACTTGACTTGGACGGGATTAGTTACGACTAGGTTGTCTCTACACGCTGTTCGAGACCTGACTAACTGACTGACGACCTGCGTCTCTAGGGGCGATTGCTGGTTCCTCTTGCGTTTGCCGCCCACGCCTCTCTGCCACCACCTCCTTCTCCCCACCTCTCCCCATCTCCCTGAAACCCCGTGGGCGCGCGAGCGCGAGGGCCGCCCCCCTGCGCCAGCGGAACAAACAGCCACTGACGACTCTGAGGGGTCGTTCTGAGCTTACCGGCAGTTACGTCATCGTGTGGTGGTTCCCAGAGGTCGTACGTGACGTCTGGCAGAGAATTCAGGGGGGAGGGGGAGGGGGTTATGTAAGCCGGCCTTAGTCCCATGAGAGAGAGAGAGAGAGGGAGAGAGAGTGTACACAAGAGAGCTATTTTAAGGACTGATGCTTAAAAGTCACACTAAGGCAAGCGTTCCACCTCTGCCCTCACGATGAGGCAAGCCTTTTCCTCCCCTATCCTCACAGTGAGGCAAGCCTTTTCCTTCTGTGTCCTCACAATAAGCCAAGCCTTTTTCCCCTTTACCCTCACAATGAGGCAAGTCTTTTCCTTCTCTATCCTCACAATGAGGCAAGCCTTTTTCCTCCCCTACCCTCACAATGAGGCAAGCCTTTTCCTCCTGTATCCTCACAATGAGGCAAGCCTTTTCCCCCTCCATCCTCACAGTGAGGCAAGCCTTTTCCCCCTCTATCCTCACAATGAAGCAAGCCTTTCCCCCTCCCTCCCCTCCCCTCCTATATCACAGAGAGAGAAAATTTGTTTCTCTTTCAGAATATGAAAACCAAGAGATGTCGGCACATTAATTAAGGTTCTGAAACCCCCAGGAGAGCAGTAGATTGAATTAGTGTTTATCCTGTTATATTACTGGCTCATCGACGGCCGTGAAAATAGCGTTGTTATGGATCGCCAACTAAATCATTTCTTTCTTTCTTTCTCTCTTTCTTTTCTTTTCTTTCGTTTCCTCTCTTTCTTTCTTTCTGGTCAGAGGAGCTGAGTCATGTTTATTTACACAAGAGCTGAGCTCTTCGGCCGGAGGCGAGCGGGTGTCAACAAACACTCGGGCGCCCTCTCCCTCTCTCCCTCCTCGAAGGTTTCATTGTCAAGGTTTTTCGGAATCCGTCTCAATCCAAGAACGCATCTGTGTCTTCCTTTAAGATATACTTTCTTATATATATCTATTTTTCGCTATATTTAGAGACAGCTCTCTCTCTAATTACCTCTTATTCTTTAATTTTCCTCTTATACTTTGTCTCTCTTTTCCGTTCCGTATATCTGTTACATAGAATTCTATCTTTATTTTCTCTTCATTATTTATAAATAGATTTCTCATTCTCCCTTTTCTCTCTCTCTCTCTCTCTCGACCTTCTTCATCGCCCCCCCCCCCCGTCTTGTACCAGCATCGTTTCAAGGGCCTGAGAGAGAGAGAGAGAGAGGGAGAGAGAGAGAGAGAGAGCAGAGTGCATGGTCCTTCAAGGGCCAACAGTCCACTCCAGAGGCCCCACTCCAGCCAATGCAAACGCTCTATACTCACCCACTCACCCACCTGAGTCTGGAGGTGGGTGGGTCATACTCACTTGGCCAAACTATTTATAGTTTTGCGTTACTTATCGCTGACCCTCTCACCCTCTCTCTCTCTCTCTCTCTCTCTCTCTCTCTCACTCTCTCATTTGTTCCTGTCGGTCTCACACGAAACACACAAGCACGCGACCCGCGCACTTAAAAGGGACAGAAACTTACACAAACTCACTTACAAACTGAATATACGTGTGTATGTAAACCTCATTTGCCACACACACACACACACACACACACACACTTTACGTACGCAGATTCGAGTACTGACATATACAGAAATGTATATATATATACACACTATTCACATATACCACGCTACTCATACACATTCATACCCAAACCTCATATATTCAACAGTTAACAGACGCCAGAGAAGAACAAGGTTGTGTTGTGTTGCGTTTAAAAGAGATTGTTATTCTTAAGGTTGTGTGTGGTGGGAGCCAGACGTCAGTGGAGGGCCATGAGGGTGTGTGTTGTGTTGTACAAGGGGTCTGTGCTGACCTGCTGCATCCGCTGTGATGCCAGGGCTGAAACAGCGTCGTGTCCAGACGAAGGGACACAGTATCCCCTCCTCCTGACCTCGGCGCCGCCGATCTCAAGGGTATATACTTTCGTTATGTTGTGAGGTTTTTTACGTCATTGTATACCCCGTTATGTTTCCTGGAGCAGTATCCTTAGCTACGTACGTTGAAGAAGCGCTGTGTTTATTCTGTAGCGATGTGAGTTTACGGTGTAGTACGCTTCTTCTTCTTCTCCCCCCCCCCTCCCCCGTGACGTCTGGTATACTCTGCTCTATATATATATATATATCCCGGTATACTTTTGGTGTGTCGTGAGGTCACACCACTACTACACTGCTCCGAGGCGAGGAAGTTGCCAGGGAACAACAGGTAAGGGAATTGTGGACTGTGAAATCCGATTGTCGATTTCCACATCGCGCGCTCGCTCTCTCTCTCTCTCTCTCTCTCTCTCTCTCTCTCTGCTGGATGTGAGAGGCACGACAGTCATCTACATAATACTGTTGACTGACTGACTGACTGACTGACTGAGAGGAGGTGTTGGTAGTATGGGCATAAATGCGCCAGTCACCTGCTATCAATAGATGATAACTGTGCGGTGTGTGTAGGGGGAACAGAAGTGGCGTTACCCCCTACACTCACTCTCCCCTACCATACATAACCCCCCCACACACACACACACACAAACACACGCGAGAGGATTGACTCCCACAGGTTTCCGTTCAGCTAACATCAATACTCCCGTGTGTTTTGGCAAGACCCTGTGGGAGGGATGTAGGTGGTGTGTCCCACGACCCGTCCCAGAAACTGGTTGGGATATGTTATGACACGTGTGGCGTTCACCAGGCCTTCTTCTGACCCCAATTTTTTTTTTGGGGGGTTGGGGGTGGGGGAGGTTAAATCCAACCGTTTCTGGGTTAAGTTGCTCCAACAGGGACTCGTGTACCTTTCTCAACCCGCGCGTTGTCGTGTGTCAGTATATTGTTTCCCCCTCTCTGCTCTGCTGCCTCATCTGCTTACCAGACACTGAATCAAGGACCTACACGACTCGCAAGGACATTAAGGACCTACACGACTCACAAGGACGAGCACTGGACGACGCCAGAACGTACCCCAAGACTTAAGAGCATGCACACGTACGTAAATGCGTTCGAAACCCACCCGGATGTCGTGTTAGACATAGACAGAAACGAGAGTAAGACACGATTAAAAAAAAGAAGAACCATAAACAAGCCATAATTAAAGAGAGAAAACGTGGGAAATAAGGCGTGACTCACGCTACATAAATATGACATACACAAATGATGGATACGTAAACACATAAGAATGAAATCTGAAACACGCGTATACGTACTCGGTATATGGAGACATACATTATACATGATGCTCATAAATGCGCCTTCGTCTTTCCCTTTTGAGATAGCGATCCAAGACACATTACATCCCCCCCTCCCCCCTCCCCCTCCAATGGCGTGAGGAGATGTAAATAAAAAAATTTACCTCCCTCAGTGGGATGGGATTACGTCGACAGCAAGACTCAGTGGTGTGGGGTTCCCATAAAAGAGAGATTCTTTTCTTCCACTCGACTTGACATGACTCCTTGCATTTTAGACTCCCTAAGTCACGTTGGCTAATGACGACATATCGAACTCTCTTTTTTTCTCGTGTTTCTTGTTGTGTTCCGAGGTCGCAAGACAGTATTGATCATGTGTTTCGAGTCTGAAATAAGGACAGCATCTCTGACGAAGGAATCACTGACTCTGTAGCAACGAAATTGTCAGTTAATGATAACAACAATCGCGTGCAGGTCTGTTCCCCCTCCCCACCCACCCCCTACCCCCATTTCCCTCGACTGCATAAACATGGCCAAAGTTCGACACCAGCAAGTGCGTAAAAACGCCTACAACAACACCAACTCCCGACAGTACGAGACCACGTTGCGAGACCTTCATGAGAGACCTTCATCTCTCGTTGTCTCTCTTTCTGGATCCGGACTCAAAGTCTGGTATCGGGTGAGGGGGGTTTTCTTGGTGATGATCCTGAGGTATCACAGGATTTGTCTTTGCGGGGGGGAGGTCTCTTTCCTAAGCCAGGTCCGGCGTACGGGGCTGGGTGGGTATGTGTTGTGCATGGATATAGCTGTTTCCCTTGCTTGTGCTTGTGAGGCTGCGTGATCGTGGATGGATGGAAAGGAGTTCAGTGTATGCTGAGACTGTCTTTACCCTGCTCCTGACTGGAGCGCAGGCCTGGAAGCTCGAACGGCCCCCATAAAAACGGAGTCCAGGGGTTATGTAATACCACATAAAATGGTTTTCGTTAAAGCTAAAGAACGTGTTCATTGGGGATTCTTAGTCAGTTCTGCCATACGTGAGATTTATTACTTTGAATAATCATTTCACGAAAGACTGGAAAAAAATGAGCTTACGATAAAGTCTCTCCTTCTCTCTCTCCCTCTCCTTCTCTCTCTCTCTCTCTCTCTCTCTCTCTCTCTCTCACCTGGGCAGCGGGCGGGGGCTGGGGTACACCACTCTTCGTCCCTTGCTGGAGCAAAGAAGAGGAGAACAAATTATAAGAAAAAATGCAACTCCCCTGTGTCCGGGTCGCGTTACAGGCTCCTGGTCCGGGGAACTCGAAGGCCTGTTCATAGTGTCATATTCTGGATAAACTAGTTTCTCCGGGGTTGGGTGTGTGGGTGGGTGGGTGGGTGGGTTTTTGGGTGGGTGGCCCCGTGGGTGCCTTGCTGTCTGCCTGCTGCTCCGATTACCTCCACTGGCGTTACCTCTCTCTCTCTCTCTCTGCCTACGAACCAAAGTTTATATTTCCTTCTTACTTTTCTCCCAATCGAACTTTTTTTTTTTAAGTTCCTCGCGCTAGAGTCTGTGGCGAGGTGATCAAGCACTCTACCCCCGAGCCTTTCCCGCTGTTTCTCTCTGTCGTTAGCTTGTTCCGAACAATTTGGAAAGCTGAAAATGGCTTATCTTAGTTCTATTTTTTTAGGAAGCAACAATTTTTATATCTTCCTTTCACTCCGTGTGCAGCCAGCGTCATTGTGAAAGGTGTCATATTTCCCCCGGTATATACAACATTCATACGATATATATATGTATATAAATATATATATATAAATCCAGTGGTATTAGATCCATGACGCCTAGGAACACATCCTTTTAAGTTTTTTCTAGAGCAACTGCTACACTATTTGTGTAAGGACACAATATTTATTCCATGACAGTATATTCTTTACCTAAAGTGTACTTAGCATTTTATTGGTTCTTTAAAGCCATTTTTTTTTTTTTAATATAGAAACCCTTTTAAGATACAAATATTTTCAGTTTCTTGTCCCAAGCACTTCACAAAAGATTTAGTCTCAGTACAATTGCAGATTTCAGAATAAAATCGACTTGAGTTTTTTTTCCAAGAACTTATCTAAAACATCATCTTTCTCTCTGAATCTTTAGGTGTCAATGTAGTGGTGAGAGACGTGTTTGGTACAAGTGGTCACCAACGAACTACTCGTTCAGTAGTTTGCAACACTGCTTGTAATGTTGGTCAACACGAGAGACGTGCAAAAAAAAAAAAAAAAAAAAAGAAATTGATCACAGATTATTTTTTTTGTCTCGATCGAACCAGCTTTCTAAAGCTGGGTCAACTTAGCTTCACTTGCCCCGATGAATTCAAACTCGTGAGCCAACAACTGTTTGACTTCAAAGATCTTTTTCTGCAGCTGTTAACGTATGGAATAGTAGGCCGGCAAGAGTGGTTGAATTCAAGACCACAGATCATAGAACAGTTGTGTATCCTCAAGTCAATTTCCACGGCTGTCTTTCCCGTCTCTTGTGACTGTGCTTCATTCGACTGGATCCAGTAGTCTGTTGATGGCTGGCTGCATTCCATTTTTGCATACCTGAATGCAAATGTTTTGAACTACTTTAACCATCTTTTCCCATAGATTCCCATAGCATAGGACGGTGTGTGACGTACGTAATACCGGAAGTAAAAAAGAAAAATCATGAGGCCTTTTTTTTTATTTTTGAGCATTTTTATTCCTAGGATAATGCTGCAGTAGCGACCCGGAAGCCGTTTTTTCTTTTTTCTTTTTTTTTTTACGTACGTATTCCTCCGCTCTGTGGTACGTCCTCTTCACCCACCCACCACCAGTGCGTTCCCATACCCCCGACAGACGTAACTCTACGCGAGGTTACGCGTTATCTCAGATCTGCTTACGTCTGTGCATCCGATAGATAAAAGGCCCTTGTTATTACGCGTCGAGTGAGGTCACCTTTATCGGGACGACAAGCGTAATCCAAACCTTTTATGTTCGTTCTAACGAGGATTGCGAAATCAGTCCTGGAAGACTTGAGTTCCAGTCCACATCAGATGGGGGTTTGTTTACACGATAGTTTTTTTGTAAGGGGAGGCACTGATCAAGGTCGCTTGATGGCCACGTCAGTCCCGTATATTCATGCATATATACACACTGAGGCACAAGTAAAACAAGGACCACTCATAGCCACCTGAAATGAAAAGAATAAAGGAATTATCCAGGTTTCTCCCGACGTTTTTGTGGACTTGTACATAGGTGGAAAGGTTATCGTAGAAAGTACAGAAGGTGCAATAAGTAAAAAGGATTCTACAGGGAGGAGTGGACACGTAACATAACGGTCAGTCCTCGAGTGACTGGTCACCACGAAGAAACTATGGGATGCAGCTAGTCATATATGCTCTCGCTAGTGGTCAAAAGAATACTTGTAAGAACATGGAGAGTGTTAACAGCCTTGAGGGAGAACAGAGAGGGATGGTCGGACGAGAGACGTGATGGCAAGAGAATAAATGAGATGGAAGGCTTTTGATTGCAAAGGGACTCTGAGTAGGACGCCATACGCATCCCTCGTAGATGATAGGAACAGTTGCTTACAGGGGAAATGATGATTACGGCACCAGAACAAAACCTGAGGCAATTAAGGAGGCGGACTGCCTTGTCACGGTGATTAGCTGGTGGTTTTTCCCCGGGTTAGACTTGAAGCTATGCTCGTGCGCGGCGTATGTGTGTTTATGTTTATAACAGGGTTGAATTGTGGTGTTTTTTTTACCTTTGGACAGAGAGAAAGCGAGAGACACAGAGAGAGAGAGAGAGAGAGAGAGAGAGAGAGAGAGAGAGAGAGAGTAGAGAAGAGATGGGAAGCAAGAGATCGCGGTGAGGAAGGAGGCTGAGTAGAAGAGTCGGGCGGGGAGGGGCGGCGGCGGCGGCGACGGCGGAGGGCTTCGCGCGGAGCTTGTCTCTCTGCATTAATGATGCGCTCGTCAAGGAGAGGTCGGCCGATCTCATCACCCAGAGAGCCAGCGGCTGAGGCCAAGGGGGAGGACCGCTGGCTGTGCCAGGAGAACCAGCAGCACTGAACAGCGTCCCCTACGACGACGACATTAACAGTGACGGCACACGCACACTCACCGCCAACAGTGCCCTGATGTAGTGATAACACTATTGCACGTATTACCTACACTGCTACAATCAACACCGCCAAGAATGTCATTGCGATCCCTAGGCACGAACACCACATGCACTGCCAGTTGCTACAGTGATAATTCATCACTCTAGTCACTGCCAGTAACACCGGTCAGCGGCGTCAGGAGTACAACATAAGCAGTGACGAGACAGCGACTATGAGTACTGGCAAGGATGACGCCACGGACGGCACCAGTAAGCACCGCGATGCAGTGACAAACAGCACCGCAGGGCGTGCCGTGGCAGCGGCGGCAGTGCCGGTAAGTGGAGACAAATTAAAGGGCATGGGAAGGGGGGGGGGAGGCATAAGGCAGAGGAGGAGGAGGAGGAGGAGGAGGAAGGGCATAACCCAACATGGCCGGGGCCTCCCTCATTACCGGCCTATGAAGTCATTAATGTTAGACTAACGAGCCCACCGCTCTAATTGCGGCAATAAATATGGTTAGCGGCAAATAATCAATGAGTTTAATCTGCCATTAATGTCGTCAAGAGCTAAAAAAGAGCGTGATTTTTTGTTGTTTTTTTGGAGAGGGTGGGAGAGAGAGAGGGGACCTGTGGCCATACCACAGCGGCACACGATTACTTACGAGGTCCCTTCTGGCGTGCGTACTGACTCTGACACAGAGGACTTAAACTCTTCCCCAGCGTCCGGATTCCTCCCCTTCCTAAGACCTCTCCACACACACACACACACACACACACACACACACATGCACACACACACGCATCCACACCTTCCCCAAGCTGGTCACACTTCCGTCCAATCCTCCCTCTTCCTCTCTCCCTCAACGCATCAAACTTCTGACTATTCCATCCTCGTACGCCTCCAGTCCACACATCCTACCCAAACGCTTCAACCTCTTACTCAGCTACAACCCAAATGCTTCACGTTCTCCACTCCTCCCTCCCTCAGAAACCTCAACCTCACGTCCACCCCTTCCCCATACGTGCCAAACTACCTTTACCACCGCCACACCCTCCCATCTACCACGGTAGGAAGCAAGACGCTACGCCTCCCTACCTGGCCTCCCTAACCAACCTTCCCTCTCGCCTCCCCTTCAAGTACCCAGCCGCAGAGGAGGAGGAGGAGGAGGCGGCGGCGGCGGGAGCTACAGTTTCCGGCCGGCCTCAGGACAAACAAACCATCCCGGCCCTTCAACTTGGCCGCCAAAATTAAATGAAAACATTGAAACTGTGGGTTTTAAGCTCCGTGGCCCGTGCCGTCTCTTTATGCACTTCTGTTGTCCTTTCATCCGACGGGGGAAAAAAATAGAGGCGGGTTATCTATCTCATTTGGGACACCGTTGGAAGATGATGCTCCCTCTCTCTCTGCTCTTTCGCCAGACGCGGGTGTTGCTGTTATACGGGCAGCTCCTGCAGCAACAGATGGATGATGTTTTGCTCTGCTGTTTCGCCAGTTAAGTGGCGCTGCTTGTTACTTATGTGTGTGCCTGCAGCAACAGCTGGGTTGATGACGCTCTCTTGCTTCGTCAGCAACGGGTACTGCTACACCCGAGTACTCCTGCAGCAACTGCTGGGTGATGCTGCTCTCCTGTTCCCTCAGCAACTGTTGTCGTTGTGGGGCGCTCCTGCAGTTCTGCTGTTTGGTTAGTAATTGGTTACAACGTATTCCTTACAATCGCTGCTTTGTGTGTGTGTGTGTGTGTGTGTGTGTGTGTGTATCATGCAACGGGTATCAGTGTGTGGACTATGTGCCTGACACTAGTGTGTGGACCAACATGCGGTTGACACTAGTGTTTGGGTCATTCGAAGGACTCTATAGTGTGTCGACCGCGCAGCAGATATCAGTGTGTGGACCATGCGGCTGACAATAGTGCGAGGACCATGCAACGTACATTAGTTGTGCGGACCATGCAGCATACGCAAGTGTTTGGACATGCAGCTGACACGTGTGTGTGAAGACCATGCAACCGATACTAGTGTCTGGACACAAGTATGTGGACCATGCAGCAGACATGAACGTGTGGACCATGCGTCCGACACTAGCGTTCGGACCATATGGCTGAAACGAGTGAGTGGACCATGCAGCAAACGCTAGTGTGTCTAGACCATGCGGCTGACGCTACTTATGTGCGGACCATGCGACTGACACCAGCACCTGGACCATGCAGGCGACACTTGTGGATGGACCACGTGGTTGTTGCTAGTGGGTGGACCATGCAGCTGACACTGATGGGGAGACCATGTGGCTGATACTGGTGTTTGGACCATGAGTCTGACGTATGTGTAGACCATGTGGCTGACACTAGCGTGTGGGCCAATAGTGTGGATCATGAGCCAATAGGAGGAGTCCAAATCAAGGAAGAAAATGACTGAACACGGGACAAGGGACAGAATATGGACCACGGCAGAACTTTGGGCCATGGGAACAGAGTCTACAATGTGGACCAAGAGGCAAAGACCAGAGTTTGGGGCTATGGATAAGAGGCCAGGGTGTCGGACCATATAACAGAGACCCTAAGTGTGGGTCACAGGATAGAAACCAGTGTCCAATGCAAGGTACAATGAACCATGGGACAGATTCCACACTGAATCCAAGTCTCGAGTTCAAGGCAATGGGACAGGTCAGGGCAAGAAAGATGGGACCTAGGAGAGGCCTGAATGCGGACCATGGCCGAGTCCAGCGTGTGGGTCTCACGACTGACCCTAGTATGGGCCATGAAATGGATGCTAAGGACAGGACCATAGGGCTAATTCCAGCGTTGACGACCATGGGACCTTTGGACCAATGGGGAGAAGTCACAGTGTGTGAAATGTTTACTTTCGGCACGCCTGTCTAGTACTGGATATAGCGACTTTTCCTACTGAAGGGAAGTTGTTGCAATTATCTGATTCCTTACAAATACCTATCTAGATTATGTAAATGACGTACTTTACTTGTCCGACCTGAAAATGTGACCCAAATCGTCGTCAGAACTATCTCGTGAGTGACATTAGTCAGTTCCAGGCACAAGGTGTGTGAACGATAACTCATAATTTATAAGTTCGTTTTTCACATCTGCATTTAATGCTTTCTTTTCAATACGTATGTTACTATAATTCATCTTTATTAGGACCTTTATGCGATTAGCATTTTTGGTTACTGACCTATAATTAAAGCGTAGAGCTAATCTTAATAGGGATTTACATTTGAGAGAAATCGCTTTGTACGAAGGAGCTACCTCGAGCGGCATCTGTACCCTTTCTCAAGACTGAATTATTAGATCGATGATGGCGAGCCGGTGTCTGGCCGCTCGCTCTAAATCTTTGGAAATTATCGTCCGTATCTCCGTTCCTGTGTGGTAGGCTAGGGTCGGTCCTGGATAGAGGGGGATAGGCAAGGCTAACTGGTTTGATCATTCGACCCCAACACTTCCCCAGAACTTCAAAGCCCTCTAATCTTTTTTTTCTCCCTCTCTATAACTGATTCATGGATCTATTGATTTAACCTACAGATGAAAAGCTGCCGTAATCTTATAAAGAGACCTACGTATATGCTGTGGTCGAAAAAAAAAATCTATTTTTATTTCGCGACGCAAAGATTCCCGCTGGAGTCAAGTTTTCCAGAGAGAAAAATATTATATATATATATATATATATATATATATATATATATATATATATCTTTTCAAACATCAGGAAAGGTATGTGCAGCAATGTCGAAGACAGAAACAGCAAATCTTCAGTAGGAGAAGGCGATGAATCCTGTACCAACCAGGCAGAAGAAGCAGAAAATTAACTCATACTATGGGACTTTTGAGGTGACGGTGTGAACCGTGGTCCCCTCCCTCAAACAGTCTGCACCATGGGACGGAGGATCGGGTGGGAGGACCAAGAGGTTCAGAAGGATCATGGGACCAAGGTCGGCGAGTGAGGACCATGTAGAGTGCAGACCAAAGAGCAGTGGGTTCTCGTGCGGCCCATGCCAGAGGCTACTACAGTGCGGACCATGCGACAGAGACAAGACTTTTGGATCATGAAACAGGAGACAGTGTGTGTGTGTGTGTGTGTGTGTGTGTGTCAGCAACACGTTTACTACACCAAGTTACGTCTGTAATCCGGGCAATACAGACAGCACTGCATAGTGTATGATGTCTCGCGTCAGCTGGCTCTATAAATATATTTCCAGTATACTTACTGATGCGAGGCCGGCCACCTTTACCGGAGAAATGAATATTACAGTTGTGCGAGCGATCCTCCGCCAGTCTCGCGAAACCTGATTTCAGGATGGATGTATTATGTATCTATTCCCATGGTATAAACTTACCTTTTATCGTCATGCATTCCGTAAAGTCCGACGCATCACTTATTTATCAAACAGGAACAATATCCATTTTTTTTTTCCCAATAACCGATGAAGAATGAGATTTCCCACCGTGTTCCTAAGTCTTTATATCCCAAAAATAAGTGAGCGTTCGCTAGTTAAGGGCTACCTTGATGCGGGGTCGTTCGAAAGAGGGAGGGAGGGTCGCTGCAACAATCCTGGACCCCTACCAGCAACTCTGGCCATCTTCGTACTGCTCAACTCAAAACTCCTCCTCCTCAAGTTCATTTTCTGACACCGTAATTCCGAAGCTCAGAAGCCAGAGGAAGAGAGTCAGAGAGTCGAACTGCTTTCTAATGAAGAATCCGCTGACACGGTGAGCGATTTAACGAGTAAGATTCGACCAGTTTCCTTACTGAAACAAATCCTATAGTTCTTTACCTTCATGGGTAATCAGTTCAACCTACGATGAACTTGACGATCCAGTACGAAAGGCGAGAGGGGGGGATAGGGGGAGGGATGAAGAGTGTCGCACTGTTGCAAGGTTCAGAAGCAAGAGATCCGGCAAGTACCGAGACAGCGGTTGGTTCCGAAGCAACTGGCTCGCTCGCTCGCTCGGTACTGTGTGAACCACTTAGACAGGATCCTCCCCGAAAAAAAATCACAGTCCACCCACGAAGTGCGTTACCGAAATCAAAAAGGAACTGAGGATTTTTCTTTTTAAAACTGAACCTATTTATAGCAACGTGGTTTATGTGGGTGCGGGAGTAGAGAGAGAGTGGAGGAGGAGGGGTGGGTGGTGGGGGGTGGGGGGGTGGTGGTGGAGGTAATTAGCTGGAGCAGTAATTATTGCTGGTTGTTTGGAGGGGGGCGTAATTTCAGTTTCCATGATAAATAATTAGGTTATCATATTACTCTAAACCGAATGACTGTACGTGCCTTGGCGCGGTTCAAATAGCACTGTCAGGAAGATACCCTTTCCATTTGAAAAAATTAAAATCACAAAACTGTTCTGTGTTCTTTCTCGTACACAGTGTATTCCACATAATATACTTACGGGTGTGTGTGTGTGTGTGTGTGTGTGTGTGTGTGTGTGTGTGTGTGTGTACGAATTCTCCTCAACTTTAATTACGGTTCCCTTTCCAGCACTTTCTGTAAAAAGGATAAACTCTGGAAATGTCGTTAAAGGGCAACACAAGTTGGAGGGAGGATCAAAAAAAAAAAAAAAATGATGTTATTTTTAACTTACGAAGTGAAGGCAGACATAAATTCTGCCTGTAGCTGTCTAATCGACACCCTCCTTCTGGTCCTGCAAGGAGACACGAGACGAAGTAAGACAAACATTAGACACTGCTCCTCGACTTAGAAGGTTCAGAAGAATTGTAATATATAACAAACAAAAAAGAAAAAAAAAAGTTGCAACCCATCAAAACCACGTCATGTACGTACGTCCGCATGTATGAAATCATGAGAGAATGACACACAGACCAGAAACAACTGACAGAGGCATTGGGAGTTGAGGGACAGACCACAGCATCACCATATAATATATTTATATATATATATATATAAATATATATCCAAGTATCTTCTGCAACTCGTACAGGGAGACTAAAAGGGGCAGGAAGGAGGACGCGGGGGCCGTTGGAAATCCTCCTCTCCTGTATTACTTTCCGAAAGTAGAAATAGATGGAGTCAAGTGAAGTATTTTTCCTTCTAATGCTCAGTTACGTTTCTGAAGCTGCCTCGCTTGCGCGGGAGATTGCGAACATGTGCGAAGGACACACACACACACACACACACACACACACACATATATATATATATATATATATATATATATATATATATATATATATAATACATCAACGCCTCGAGCGTTTCTTTCATTCGTATACAAAATCAGCTTCGAAAATATGATCTTTCTAACGGGCTCGGCCAAAAATCAGAGATCTTGATTACTGGTAAGAGGAGGATATAGAGTGGATGGAATCGCATCCACAACCTCCTTCCACTTCTAGTAAAACAGTGGAGCGTCAAGTCTACTTCCATCCCCCACCCACCCCCACCCCACGTCTGTATAGACACAAATCTTATGTAACTTTACTTTCAAGGATTCTTTCGAAAAGAGTTCCTGCCAGAAATTGTTCCTTCTTAATTTTCTCGAGAGATGAAGACTCTCCCGGTGCATTTTCATTCTTATGGTCAGTGGTTTCGAAAGTTCTCTTGGTGGTTGTTCAGATGTTTTTTTCAAAGGTTCTGGCCAGAGTTCTCGTAACTTCGGGTTCCACTGGTAGTTTCTGTAACCAAGACTTTCATGGTTCTGTCTGTTGCCCTTGTTCTAAGTTCAATAAGCAGTTCTGACTATGTGTGGGTTCTGTCCGTAGTTCTTTTGTATCTTCAGAAAGTTCCACAGGCGTCTCTGGACTGTGAGATGGTCCAACTCTTCCAGGCTTGTTTTAACCAGTTTGTCGGTCTGTGATGCCAAGCGTGTGATACCTTCGGTGCTCTAATTCAAATCACGGTCATCCCTCTCAGTCAGTCTAGCTAAGTGCGGTAAATACAAGGCTCCACATGCGGATTATTTCAATAAACCTTTCACCTGATTCTTATCTTCTCTCCTGTGACTAAAGTTGATACTACGAGTCATCTTATGGATAGATAAATTAACCCGTGGTCAATTAAGTTCAGGCCTGCATGACCACACCACACAAACATTACACATGAAGGCCTTAGGCATATGTACGTCACCCTGCCTCATATAAGGAACCCCACGGTACCATCGTATCGAGAAACCCAGCCACCACCAACCAAACCACGTCAAACACCCACGAAAAGCCCCATCCACTCTGCTAATGACCACGTCAACCATCCACAAATCCCCTAAGCACGATTTACTGGTGCTTTTAACCCCACACAACTCACAAACCCGACATGCCAGTCCTGCTTGTGTTTTGAGCCCCACGCCACACCAACCCCAAAATCCCCCACGTTTGTTCTACCAAAAACCTCTACAAATGAATTTCTTCCAGTACTTAGAACTCACCGCCAACTTAACACCCTACAACTGGCACATGCAGCCACACGCCACCACACAATGCCGAAATGCCAAACCGATGCGCTTCTAGAGCCCCCCCACCCCCCCTGTGTGTCCCCTTATAATGACACGGGTGTCAAGACAGTGCCTCAGTGGCACACTCTCCAACCCCTACCCACCTGACTATGACAGACCTTTAGGGCAATGTCTGCCCCAAACTACCTACGGCCTTCTGATGGCATTCTTAGCTCCGTGTCAACTCGCTGTGGCGTTAACCACAGGTGAACACCACCATAAACCAAATGCGACCCTCGCGTAAACCCAAGCCAACAAATCCCGAGAGAGAGAGAGAGAGAGAGAGAGAGAGAGAAGGCACAGCAAAAAATTCTAAGAGAGTAAATGAATTACAAGAATTACCGTGTTGAGTCGCTGCCCTTGACATAAAAAACAGTCGCATTTGGGTAAAACATTTCTACCTACACACACATATACCTGAAACATCGCACTTCGCCAAACAGAATGATGAACAAATACTAACGTACCCTTTAGACTATCTGTGACGAAAAAACGAGGCCTACAAGTGAAGCTATATAGCTTCGAGAGGAACGGAAGACGAATCTTAAGTTATACACAATAACAGACGATAAGGTTTTCTACGAATACAATAAGAGAAAACGGTATAAAGAAAAACGGGGCCCTGTATTCAATCTACGGCCTATAGACGTGAAGACATTATGGACTGAAAAGATGCATTAAAAAAGAGAGTCTAGACACGTATCTCTGGAGGGTTCTAGACCAGCCAGATGTGGTGGTTAGGTAGGCCTACCGGCTGAGGAGGCCTACAACAACAGTCTGATTCGAGCAACGGAACGGTAAGATGTATAAATAGCCTCTTCCAGGTAGAAACTACTTGGGGGTCAGATGATCCTCCCAAACCATTAAGAGAACGGTAAATGATGCCCATCAACGAACGTTGATGATTTTGCTTTGATGAGTATGTCAAGTGATGCTCTTACTCACTCACCCCTTCACTATACGTACACCCACGTCAAATCTACCATAGCCCTCCCCTCCCATCTTAAACGACAAATTGCGTCCACTGTTCTGTACGTACATTACTAAAAGGGGGATACACCTCAAGAAATACATTTTATTTACTTCGAAGGGTTCTAATTCCTTCTGGTTTGAGAGGTTTCAATTCCTCTCCTAGTTCGAAAAGTTTCACTTCCTCTCCTAGTACAAGAGGTTTCTATTCCACATGGTACACATAACATGACAAATACTGAAAACATGAGAGATTATACAAAGATATTAAACTTGCCTTTGCTGCTTCCATCATCTGGTGGGGGAAGGGAAAATGCAATAACCTTAAAGCATCACACACACACAAGTCAATATATAAATATATATATATATATATATTTACAACTGAAGGCCATTATGCATTCAAAAGCCCACCACAAAAAAAGAGAAAAAAATCAAACTGAAAAATTAAAAAATGTGCATCAACTTCTACCGAAGTAAAACACTATGTGTTCCCCACACTCACCTGGCGGCGTCCCTCACACCCTCTGTGCTTCAAGCACACACACACACCCGCTACGTGCGATGTGCTCACTACACACAAACTCAGAAACAAAAAAAAGACACAAACGAAAAACACAAAATCCCCAAACTGTGCTTGAAGGAACGTGAAGTGCGAACTGTGGCAAACAGCAACGCAACCAAAAACCAAAACAAAAGAACACCATATACCCCAAACAAGGACAGAAAGAGGACAGGAGAAATAATATTCATGATACAAAGACACACACAAATCCACTAGAGTTAGTAAGGACAGAACAAACAGAACAAACAACACAAACTATGATAAGTACAGTACAAAAAAAAAAAATAATAATAGCTCAAACTGCCGAGTTGGTGAGTGAGTTGAGGTAGCCAGGCTGGCAGAGGGAAAGATGGCGTACAAGTCATAGGAAAAAAAAAACACACACACACACTTACTTGAGTTTCCACCGCTGACTGTGATTGACAGGCGGACAGTGAGGGTAAGAAGAAAAAAAAAAAAAAGAGACGGGTTAGTGGGTTAGACAGGAGCTGGGAGTTTCCGGCGACGCTCCTAGCTAAGGGGAAAAGGGGCGCAAGGCTCCCAGCTAAGGGGAAGAGGGGAGAACCTTCTCTGGCTGGCGAATGCCAGCACTTCTTTTAGCCCCACAGTCAAGTGATAATCATCATTAACGTGCACAGAACGTACACCCTGCCACATAATATTGGTATACATCCCTAGGATCCCTGTTCTGGGGTTCCCGCAGCTTTAAAGGGCTGCGCTACGATCAGTAGCAGGGAGATGATGGACTCCTCCGGAGTGAGAAGTTCTTCGACGACGTCTGTATCCTTTTAATGTCCGCTGACGACGACACAGCCTCGCCGAAGGCGACTTCTCACTCCCGTGTAACCTCAAGCAGGCGGAGTCCGGCAACACACACCATTTACATACACGTACATATATACATCATATAAATCAAAGACAATATAATGAGGGCGGTTAGGGATGCGTTTAGCTAGACAAACTTGTCCATGAACACACTATACACAGTGAGAACATAAATAATCAATAAACTATACATAGAATAGCTACCACCTCTGCATTTGAGTACAAAAAGTGTTTGTTGAACAACATACAATGCTGTGTGTGTGTGTGTGTGTATATACAATCTATTTTTAAGCCTATGCCTAAAATCTATTTCAGTACACTGCTAATGACCACCGTTATGTCATTCAACAATACACATGCGGTTATCAATTATGCCACAACGAACAACCACTCATGAGTTAGCAGCAGGTTCTGTAAAGGGCTGAGCATACACATAAACGTACGTACAGCATACACAAACACTGTCACACAGGCAGAGATACAACACCCGCATAAATACATGTATACACACAGACGACAAAAGACTCTCAGAGTGAAAACACCACAGACACTTACTCCGTCCTCTCGTCTCTCCTTTCTTTCTCTCTCTCTCTCTCTTCTCTTCTCTCCATTCGCGATCTTCTTTCGTCTATCCTAGATCTCCCTTACTCGCTCTTACGCCACCGATGATTCCACGAAACTCCCACTCGCTTTACCTCCCTTCCTCACTCTTAATACTCGTTCCGTCGCTCTGATAACATCAATTTTAATTCGTCCTTGCGCAGCATCTCGCAGTAGTAGGAGGAAACCCGTAACCTGGTTCAGTTCAATGGTGCAAAAGACACAAGACTACGTCTTCCACATCTCCCTCGTTACTCACTGTTAAATAACGTATATAACAACTCTACAATGATGAGCAAGTTGGTCATAAGCATATTATCTGTATCCCAAAATGTTGGAGTCTTGAATACGTGCTTTAATCATTTCTCCTGTAAACAGCTGTTCTATTTCTTTTACAAGGGCTTTATTCTACCCCCAGTATGAAGCACCGCTTGCATATCTAAGGGTGGTTCTTCCTTAATACTTCTCTTAACCAGAGTAGAAAGAAATTTTTCCAAGCCTTATTGACTCTCCAGATATAACCTCTCTTCAGCCATCCCATTCCGTCCGCTGTGACGGTGCTACCCCCTTCCTTGTTCTACAGGTATTATTTCGGACACTAACAACAAGGACCTATATGCTACTTCCCAAAGATTCTGTGGAGACCAGCCACACGAGGACTGACCGTTATGATCCCTCCTCCTCCTCTGGAACAACGAAGATGTGGAATTCTTTTCTTTCGTCGTTTAATCTCTCCACATCCTTTTCAGAAGAGTCAGCTCTACAAACACCTGCGGTGCTATGATCGGTTTCTTTCTATACCTTGTAATTTATTGTTCTTTCATCCGAGACGGTCGAGATCATGTCGATTTCTATATAAAAAGAAGCTAACACGAAAGAAGAAAAAAATCAAGCATTCTCCACATCCCTACTCCCTCATCTCTGACTCCTTTACTCTTCCATCCCGCGACGCTATATTCCCCTTCCCTCCTTCCACCCCTCACGACTAACGAGGGAAGGAGTGGCAGTGTGGGGAAGGAGCCATGAAGCTAAGAGGCCCCCCTGGTGTTGGCCGGACCACGGGTGATTACCGCACACTGGAGGCTAATGGACGCTCACGCTGCCCTCATACGGGGGTCACTCCCGGTTTAAGGCCGTGATCACACGTCAGTTCGTAAGGGGAGGTCCACACACGGGGCAACTGCACGAATCATACGGGAGTTGTGACGAGGATGAACAACACGGTCTACGAGGGGATCTCATCCACCGTTCATTCGGGGGAAACAACCACAAGGTCTCTGTCGCAAATCCGCACTCGCGTGCGAATAATTCACGCAAGTTTCTGTGATTCGAGTCGATAATCCACACGGGACTCGCACACACACACTAACTGAGAGAGAGAGAGAGAGAGAGAGAGGGGGGGGGGCGGAGTTAGGTGTGGTTAAGGAAACCCTCCTCTGTCAAGGTGGCCAGTGTGAGCCAATGGCTTGTGGCCGGCACGTCATAACAACCCCTCCCCCCTTCTGTGTGAGCCAGCCGTGCACGACGTCGCCAGAGTCAGCGTCTGTCTCTCCTGACGGGACGCTATTCAGAAGTTGGAGCATCCCGTGCCCCGGACACCCGACAGTCTCTGTGTGGCGGTCTGACATGTGAACACAGTGAGGGGGAGGGCGGCGGTCTGCCGGAAATTGGAGAAGTGGGGTTTTGTTTAATTCTAAACCTACTCATCGACCGTGCTGTTGGCTGACATTATTGGCCGGGGGTATCCTTGAGTCATGTCTTCACAAAACAGGAGGGGTTTATGGTGCCCAAGTTCACAACACTGATTTGTGCCGGGAAAACCCCGGCAAATTTATTGTGCACCCCATACTCATCCTGTGAGCGGTAGCGCAAAAGGAT
>JAYMFT010363728.1:0-22557 GCA_038088735.1 Panulirus argus
GAGAGAGAGAGAGAGAGAGAGAGAGAGAGAGAGAGAGAGAGAGGGGCAGACTTGGGCTTTCTCTCTCTCTCTCTCTCTCTCTCTTTTTTTGTGTCATGTTTAGATCAGATGTTGCCTGAGCAGGTGGCCGTTCCCAAGGCGACGCGGTCCGTGTCTGCAGCGTGATTCCCCCCCCCCCCCCCCCACGATGGGGTCGACCCAGCCAGCGACCACAGTCGGCCGACGCATCTTCTCCTGCCGCTCCGTCCTCGTAATCGAACCGTGGTCGTTTACCAGTCCGGAGGTTTTATCTATTGCCGTGTGATTTTACATGCGTACGTGGAAGCCCTCTGATCTCTGCGCACGAAGCTCCACGTGGGGGGAGATATGGCGCGTTTATTATTAAGCTTATTTTCCGCGTATGTGAGACGCGTTGGCGTGCTCAGGGGCCATAAGAGGGTGGCCGACCAATATATATTGCGGCCACATCTTTCATCACGTGTGTCCGGACATCTGAAGTTATCACGCCGGCCTCTACCCCCCCGCAACATAACCTGATGTAGGGGGGGGTCTTCCGCAACCCAATAACCTCGTGTAGGGGTCTCTGTCAACCCCATAACCTCCTCTAGGGGTCTTCCTCGACCCCATAACCTCATGTAGGTGCTCCTGCTACCCCATAACCTTATCTAGGGGTCTTCCACAACCCTATAACCTCATGTAGGGGTCTCCAGCAATCCCATAACCTCACTTGGGTTCTCCCACAACCTCATAATCTCCTGCAGCGCTCTTGCAACCCCTCATCCTCGTGTGAGAGTTGGCCATCTCCTAGAAGTCCTTCTTCCTCTCCAGAACCCCAGGCTTGCTAGGGGTTTCTCTGGGGTTCGTGAGCGAGTTATAGGAACACTTCCTGAGTAATCCGTGTAAGTTTAAGGTACTGTGGACTAGCTGTGGAGTGTGGGGTTGGCAGGAGGGGGACGGAGGTCACTTTTGGCTGGGGAAGGACTATGGGAGAGCGTGGGTAAGATCGCTGGACGCTGTGGGAGCATGTGGGGAGGGGAGGAGTGTCAATGAATGTGGCCGTGGGAGGAAAACTCTCACTTGGCTCATTCCTCCCGTGCCTACTTTATTTTTGAGAGTGATAATACAGGAAGGGGAGTAGAAGGATTTCCATTTCATCCCCCCCCCCCCTCCTCCGTCACAAGCTCCCGACCCTCTTAGTCCTCTCCTATGACACGCAGGACAGTATCCTTTCTCCCCCATCCCTAGGGATTCAGGAAATCATTGTATATTGTTGTATATAAATGTATACAGGTGTTTGAATCCATAAATATGTATGTAAATTTCGAGTCAGTTGAAGACTAAAACGTAAATATGCAATATTGGTATAGTTTGAGACCACACTGTTGTTTGCAAATACATTCTTATACATTATACATTATCATTTAAATCCTAGATATGCTCTGTAACCTTTCTCTAGTTAGGGTCTAGGCCATATTTTGAATTTTTCCCTTAAATAGAATTTTCATGTGAATGATACGTAATTTCCCATTACTCTTGCGATTATGTTATTGTACCATATTACAGATCTTACTGTACCTTTGTTCGTATGCACCTGTGACTGTACCATGTCCTTGAGGACATGTTGCTGTACCTTGTGATAATCGTCTGTAACGCGTAACCTCACTGTAACCGTAGTAATACGTACCTCTCTCCCTCTCCCTCAGGTACGGGAACCAGCGAAGCACTCGTCCTTTGAAGAAGATAAACGCAAGGTAGGAGTCGGTGTCATGTTCGTCTATATGGGTAGTGTGCTCTCCCCCCCCTCCCTCCTCTCCCTTCTGAACCTGCACGCCTTGCCTTGCCTACACGCCCACGCCCCCGCACGACATCCCTCGCCCACTTGACTGCCACACACACGCCCTCCTCCTCCTCCTCCTCCTCACTCATCCTCTGTCCTCACTATGAGTTGAGAACCCAGCCTTGCTTCCGCATCTGATTTGTGTTTGTAGACGTTTCAGTTCCCTATGGTCAGTGTTGGTTCTGGAGATGCACTTTTTTCCCCCCCTTGACCACGAAGGTATGGACCTTGGGCTCGACCTCACGATGGCTATGAGGTGCGATAGCCAGTGCCCTTCGCACTCGAGGGGGTCGCACCGCCGTCCTTAAGGATCGTACCGTCGTGCTTAAGGATCGTACCGTCGTGCTTAAGGGCCGTACCGTCGTGTTCAAAAGGTTACCAGGAAAGGACGACACATAATTGCATATTCACAGACTCTCTGATCCTACAGAACAATATTACTAGCAAAACACAACGCACTTGCAACCCCAATACGCCTCACATCAGACCTCAGACACGGTGGGTAGGAGGCAAAGGAGTCCTGGGGGGCATCTCGACCAATTGCATCCTCACAGTAAACTAATCCTGTCAGTAGACGGATGAGGAGTTCCTGCCGAAGGATACTTGGTGGCCGGTGTGGTCTTCCGGACCAAGGCTGTCCTGCGGGAGCCCAGCTCCTTGCCTTTCGCACCTCCTTGTCGCACTCCCTTGTCACACAAGTGTTCATGTACCCTCACAACTTAACCTGTGGCACCCCGTGTTTCACACACACACACACACACGCCTGGGGACCTGTTCCTCTATTGCTGTCTGTTTCTGTCCTTTTTAGCAGACGTCTCGTAGCAGTTCCCCCAATTAGACTCTGTAGTTGTCCATCAGTAAACGTATATGTATTCAGAGAGTTAATCCCTGTGTCAGTATTTCACCGTAAGTAGATAGCTTCATGCTGATGCACTGTATCTTGTGAATGACCTGTTTTACTTGTAAGTAGACTTGTAAGTGTGAACAATATGATAACGCACATGTACAGGGATACAAGTGGACACAAGTCGACCTACAAGTTTGATACATACAGGCCATATATACTGAGAGAGAGAGAGATAGGCAGAGAAAGAGGGAGATCTATTGAGAAAGGTAAGTGGCGTACTGCAGGTACGTGTTCTGTTTCCCCTCCGCGTTCTTCGACTGCATTACTCACTCATGTCGTTTGCATATTTTGCAGCCTTGTACACCAAGACCTGGGTGTCTGGTTGCGGTTGTGGTGTGTGTGTGTTTGTGTGTGTGTGCGTGTACGGTTCTGACGAAGCTGTTACGCCCAAGGTGGACTAAGAGAGACGCGATGGTGTATAGGCACTGATATTCGTCCCCACGAGATGAAGGTTTAAGATATGTAACTGACACTTGCTTAGATATTTTTGTAATTCGTATTGTCAGCAATAAATCTGAAGGATTGATGAGACATGGGGGTGATTATGAGTGGGATGAGGTGGGGAGGAGGTTGCTCTCTGAGGTGTGGGGTGAGGCAGGAGCCAATAGAGTGTGCCTAACGGACTCATTGATGACCGGGACACTACTTTCCCCACGCTGATGACCTCCGCCCCCAACGGGCCCAACCTCATAGGTGTTGGGCGGTCGAGGTACCGAGAGGGAGGACGGGCGTCTGGTCATTACCTCCTCCCTAATTGTTCCTCCTCATTACATGTCGTGAGAGGGGAATTTGAGGGGAAGAGGGAAGGCTGCTGCTTGGGGCAAAGGGGGACATGGCCGGGGCTATCAGGCGAGGCGGTCGGGCTAGGGATTAAATCGGACGTGATTGAGGGATTGTATGCGTGTTTGTGTGTGTGTGTGTGTGTGTGTGTTTAGGGGGATGATGAGATAGATAGATAGATAGATAGATAGATAGATAGAGAGAGAGAGAGAGAGAGAGAGAGAGAGAGAGAGAGAGAGAGAGAGAAGTTTATGACAGTCACACCCGTCCCTCACCCCAGAGTGACCCCTCTTTCTCTCTCCCCAGACACATTACACGGGCACGGGCTCCTCCTCCTCCCTCCTCTCCCTCCTCCCCTTCTCCCCACACGGCCTTGCGTGTCATGGCGATGTTAATGTCCGCCTGAGAGGTGCTTATGTTGGAGATGATGCTGCTTGTCCTCCCTCACCCGCCGCCAACACTTGATACACGCCAGGCGTGTTGATGCTCCTGTTGTCAGGCTCGCCGAGATGATTTAAGCTATGGCGCGGGACCTTGTCATATGACAGTCCCCTCTCTATAGGGGTTGGAGTTAGGATATCCCGGTCAACAGGCCTGTCACCGGCTGTTTGTCATATGTGACAGCCCCGCTGAAGTTACGGTAGGTTTCGCAAGGGCCAAGCCTGGCACGGCACGGCACGGCACGGGCCTTTGTCATATGACAGCCCGGTCCTCCGATTGTGTCTGTGATCAAACACGCCAGTATGGCTTGGGTCCAGACTTCTGGCTCTAGCATGTCGCCCGTGGTGGGTGTTGGAGCTGTTGTTTTTGCTGCCGACGCGAGGAAGTGATAAGATCGTCAGATGTTTCAGTCAACCGCTCTGCATAGGTCCAGAAAAGCACTACTTTGAAGAGTACAACAGAAGCATTTCTTTTTAAAGAAGGATTCTCGCCCTCAAATAACGACGTATTCTGTCTCTCACAGAGCAGTTTCGACGCCATTATTCAAGGACATGTTCCACTCCTCGTAGAACATTGTTTCTCGTTAGGTCGTCTTTGCATCAGTGGGGAAGGAGGTCCAGGAGCCAGCGGGAACGACTGACTATTCCAAGTGACGTGCCCGGATTCGGACCAAGACCCGGGAAGGACAGAGAGAGAGAGAACCCGCGCGTGTGTGTGTGTGTGTGTGTGTGTGTGAGGGGGGTCGAGTTTTCGTGGGCATATTAGTCATTGTGACAACGTGATGGATGGCACGGAACGGGTTGGGAAGGGGCTCCATCCCTGTTTCTCTCTGCCCTATCCTCTCTCTCTCTCTCTCCCTCCCACCACACACACCCTAGTGCCAGTACGTTGAGAAGCTTCCTCAGTTAACTTTAGACGACCTCCCTCAGCCTCGCCAGTCCGTCTGGTAGTGGCCTAAGGTCGTCCACCTGACGGAGGCGATGTGGTGCTGACGGTAGGAGGAGGAGGAGGGTGAGGAGGAGGGTGAGGAGGAGGAGGAGGAGGAGGAGGAGGAGGAAGACCCCCCCGTAGACACAAGACCAGCGAGGTTAAGAGGCACAGGACGCGTGACGGGGCCCTTGGGAGTGTCGCGCGTCACCACGTCCGGCGTCGCACCGTAAGACGCATGACTGTTACGGCTCCAGACGCCACGGACTAACTCGTCGGTAAGCTAACGAGACGTCGTTCAGGGGAAGTCAGCCTAGTCCAACCGTGCCTGCCGCCGGTAAGGCCCTGTCCCTGAGTGTCGCATGGGTCTGGTTAGGCCAGCCGGGCGCAGAGGGCGCTGCCCCGCCTCCGCCGCTCCGCCGCCACCACCGCCCTCACCCTCGTCTGCCACGTGGTTCAGATTACCCCCTCATGTGATACACAGGGTATTACGTGGCGTTACGGGGCGTACCGTAGGCGTCACGTGGCGTAGGTGGTGCCACGTGGCGTATTTGGGCTCCCACGTCACACAGGATGGTGCCTGGCATACGGTGGGCGTCATCTTCTACAAATGGTATTCATGCAGCGTACAGAGGCGTCACGCGACGCGTTACGTCGCATACAGGGACTTCACGGACGGGGACGTAGTGCCGTTACAAGACTTGTTACGACTGGGGGGGGGGTGGCATAGAATGAAGTCACGCGGCATATATCATTCTCCTTGGCATTCTAAAGCTGCATATAGGCATTGGACATGAGGCATACCCATGCCAGGGCAGCAGTTCAACACAAGGGAGTATTTTTACAACAGTGATGGAAGACCATGCTTCCCATAGTTTCTTTATAGAGACCAGCGACACGAGGATTGACCGTTATGTTACGTCCTCTTCCCCTCGAACCAGCAGTGGAACTCTGCTGTTTTTTTTTTTTCACCTTTCCATTTTCGTATAACATTTTTTTTTCATTCCTTTTAACAGTCAGGTGTTCAGACACCTGAGCACAACCTGATTAATATCTCCAATTCTTTTTCCTACCTTATTTTCCCTTTTCACCCAAGATGGCTAGCAAACGTGCCATTTCTGTCACTCTAAAAGTAAAAAAAGGGGGAGGGGGGGAGGAGGCAGTCCGGTTTTTGCCATTGTTCCCAAAAGCCGGATTATTGGGAGCGGTCCCTATCTCCGGATGATGCCGTAACCGGAGGACTTCGGTCCTCGGGTTTAAGCAGGTGTCGCCACGGCAGGCATTCTTGGCCCGCCAGCCACCAGCTGGGAAACAGCTGGTCCATGTAAACAGTGAGGAGGAGGAGGGGTGGCAGCCCCTCCTCCTCCACCTCCTCAGCTTAACTGTTAGATCTGCCATTGCTGTATTTTTGATGTTTTCCTCACGGCCAATAATTTTTGCTGTTGACATTACTACGTCTCAGAAGGGGCGGTGTGAAGGAGAGAGAGAGAGAGAGAGACACACACACACACACACGACTGTCGCGTGCGGATCCCCGCCCCCTCCACTCTCCTCTCAAACACGACGGTACGGCCGACGCTTGAGGAAGGTGGTACGACTCGGAGAGCAGCGACGGTACGACCCTTGAGGACGGTGGTACGACTAGGAGAGCAACGACGGTGCGACCCTTGAGGACGGTGGTACGACTAGGGGAGCAGCGACGGTACAACCCTTGAGGACTGTGGTACGACAGGAGAGCAACGACGGTGCGATGCTGTCGTACGATGGTCTGGGGCTTGACCTGACCGTGTCGTTTTTTAAGTGTCGGGTTGGAGACCACACCGTCGTACCCCAAATTGTCGTGTACCGTCTTGGTCAAGGGTCGTGCAGTCGTGCTTAGAGGTCGCACCGTCGTGCTTAAAGTTGGCACCATCGCGCTCAGAGGTCGTGCAGTTGGGTTGAAGGGTCGCTTCGTCGTGCCCAAGGGTCGTGCTGTCGTGCCCAAGGGTCGTGCCGTCGTGCTGAAGGGTCGTGCAGTCGTGCTCAAGGGAGTTAATCCCCACGAAAATTTACGGGGAAATATTTGGCGTCGTGATGGTTCAGGCTCATTTACACCCCGCCAAATTAATTGTTGTGTCACTTTGCATATATTACCTCCCGGGGTGTTGGAGTTGTAGGAGATGAGGGAGAGGGGTGGTGTTAGGGGGGGGGGAGGGGAGGGAGTTAGTGGTGGCGGCGGTGAGGGGTGCTATATAGTTGGTGGGGGTTTGGTGGTGTTGGTTATGGTGCTGGTTGAAGAGAGAGGGGGGGGGGGGAGGAATTTGTGTTGGTGTTGGAGATTGGTGGTGGTGGTGGCTTTGGGTGGCTGTTTTGCTGTTGGAGATTGTTGGTGTTGGTGGTGGTGATGAGGTTTGACAAATGAAGTGGCGCAGATGGGATAGCAGTATTGGCAGTGTTGGTGATACCGGTGGTAATGGTGTTGGCACCACCAAAAGCTTGGTTGCGAAGGAGAGGCTTGATTAGCACAATTGTGAGTACCATTTGGTTGGGACTGGCCTCGTAGGATTTGATTGGGGTCTTTAACTGGCGAATTGCCAATTGTAAGGACCCTCTTGTTTACGTATGTAGTGTGTGTGTGTGTGTGTGTGTGTGTGTGTGTGTGTGTGTTTGAGGTCGATGGAGTCAACTGGACGTAAGGTATATGCTTTAGAGGGGTTGCAGGCCAGGGGTGGATGCCTGTTGGGGATGAGGGCGTGACGTTGGTGGTGTGCAAGCGACGCTGAGGAAGTTACTAGGTGACGGTGGTGGTGTAGGCGGTCGAGGGCGTGACGGTGGTGACGGTGGCACTCGGGCGGAAAAGCCTGTGTAGCCGCAGGAATGTCTCACGCGAGGAGGGAGGAGAGGACCCTCCCCTCCTGGTCCTTCTTGCTGCTGCTGCTGCTGCCGGCGGCCGTGGCACGTGGCTCCCTCCTGCGTGGATCCTTCGGGACCGCCACGCCCTCTGGGGCGCGGACGGCTGGCACCGCGGATTACGCTCGCGTCGTCAGGTGAGGGTACTGGAAAGGCCTTCTCTTCCCGGAAAGGTTGGGATTCACGATGTGGAGTTCCTCTCTCGAGTCCGCCGCCGCCGCTACCAGAGCCGCGTCATCTGCAAACAGCATCTGGCACACCTCCCAGCCGGCAAACCACCCCTCCCCCCCTACTCCTCCTCCTCCGTTACCCTCCCCTTCGCCTGGGGGTGTCGGAAGATTGGGGTGAGAGGCATGACCCCCTCGGCTAGGGCAGGGTATCTGCTTTGGTATGCCATTCATGCCTAGGTATGCCACCTAATGAGGGCTGAGGACTCTAGGGTGAGGGGTGGGTGGCTTGTGTGTGTGTGTGTGAGAGGGGAGTGGGGGTGATCACGGCCGTGTAATTGTGAATTGGGTGGCACGTGAGTCTCGGTGGGGGGGGGGAAGGGCGCGTGCGATTGGGGGGGGAGTGGGAGGGGCGGCAGCGCGTGCGACGGGAGGAGGAGGAGGAGGGGAGGTAGGAGGGATGAGGAGGAGGAGAAGAAGAGGGGATGAGCTCACCACGTGCTGCCCACCTGTGGTTCTCCTCCTCCTCCCCCACCCTCACCTCACCCCAGGAGTGCCACATGGCCTTCAGCTGGTGCCCGCCCACTCGCCCAGTCTGTGACGGTGTCTAGGGGCCGGGGGTGAGTCGGTGCTGCTGTGGCTGGGGTGGGTAGGTGTGTGAGAGGCGGTGCTGGGGCGGCAGGGCAGTGCAGGGAGGGAGGAGGGTGGCAGGGGCGGAGGCGGTTCCTCCTGCCCCCCGGGTCATTCATCAACACCCGGGCGGTCAAGGTCTCATTTTTTGCCCCGCCGCCATATGTCTCCGTCCAGGCCCTGCCGCCGCCGCCGCTGCCATCATCTCCCGTACGTCATCATCCAGACCTGCCGCCACCTGCACCTACTACTGCCACCACCACCACACCACCACCACCACCACCACCACCACCACCACTTGCACCCACGTAGTAGGCCTCCCGCTAGAGGACCTCCGTTTGTACACGATCTTCCATGGATGCATCGTATTTCCCGCCCTTAGCAGGTAGCGTCAGGAACTGAGCCTTTCGAGGAAAAATAATCCTCACTTGGCTCCCTTTTTTTGTTTCTACTTTTAGAAAGTGGTGATACAGGAGGGGAAGATTTTATCCAGTCCCCCCCCCCTCCCGCCTCCGACTCCTCACAGTCGCCTTCTACGACACGCAGGAGATACGTGGGTACTGTTCTCTCTTCCTTATCTCCAGCGATTGATAACATAACAACGATATGAGAAATCTTGACGTGACGTGGTCTGGAGGAGGCGTGATTCAGTCGGGAGAACTGTTCTTTAAGACCGACAGCAAAGGTCTACATAGAGATGTTTATATTAGAGTCCTCGTATCGAGGAGGCCACCTCCGTGGCCCTGTGGAACGCCTCAGGTGAGGGTCCTCTACCTTTTTCCTGGGCGACGAGTCTCGGCCCTTGGAATGTGAGTTTTAAGGGCTTTATGCTAAGGGCTTGAGATGACGGGTTGGTGCCCCTGGGGTGGAAGGCGTTGAGGGGAGGGGAGGGTGGGGGGTGGGTGCTCCACCCCACCCCACTATATTTTAAGACTACCTTATTCGTTAGGTTGAGTGAATTGATGCGCGATGGGTCGTTTCCAGTCATGAACCACGAATTAGATTGTCAGATTCGTGATAGATGGGGACCGGGTTGATCATGCACGGGGGAGGAAGGCAGGCAGGCAGGCAGGCAGGCGTCAGGCTCTTCCCATGACTTCGGTTCCACCCCCTCATCAACCAGCAACCTCTCCTTTCAACCTCACACCTCACAGTGGTATAGTCCCTCACATTCGTTAGCTGTGGTGTGGAGATGTGTGTGTCACACAGCCGCGTGGAAGTCAGTCCTGGTGTGTGTGTGTGTGTGTGTGTGATGTGTGGTTGGGATGTGCAGTGTAGTGTGAGGCTGGGTTTTGTGGTGTGTGGTTGGGGTGTGTGTGTTGCTAGGGATGTGGGTGTGTGTGGTGTGTGGCTAGCGGTGTGTGGTGTGTGTGTGAGACCTGACTGTAGATCTGTTCAGCCCTGCTCAACTCCCCCTGTCTTGCCTTCGAGTGTTGGGAACGCTCCACGCTATCTGACCATATCGTTCCCCCGCTCTCCATCAAGGCTTAATACATATTTATAATTTTGATTACCCTCGGAAATGTTAACCCCTTTTTGCTTTTGATGATTGACCGGTGGTGGTGGAGAGAGACGTGTTTGGTTGGCTTTGGTGGCGACGGTGATAGTGGTGGTGGTGGTGGTACTAGCGGCCAGGAGGGTGTTGGGGAGGGCTGGTGTTGGAGAACTCCTCACGGTCCTACCTTCGCCCTGCCTCCCTACCCTTCGACGTCTCACTGCTTCTCCAGATCCTTAATGGTAATTCTAGGTTCACCGGGCGTAAGATCGCGTGATCTTGGCGAGGCGACCGCCTCCTAGGGGGGCGCCACATGCGAGGCGTGATAACGTAGTGAGGGCGTCATCCTCCTGACGATTCGTGTACCCAGTCGTGTGTGTGTGTGTGTGGGTGGGTGGGTGAGTACTGGTGTTGCGTGCTCCGCTGAGGTCCGGTGTGAGAGGGGGCGTCCAGCCGTGCGTGGTACTGAGGAATATCATTAAATTTAACACCCGATCTCCTCCTCCTCCTCCTCCTCCTCCCCCCTCTTATCTTGCTCCCTCCCTCCCTCCCTTCCCCCCACCATCCCCCCCCTCTCTTTTATCTCGCTCACCCGCCGTGATATAACTCACATTTAGCGATCAGATAGAGCCGGCGTAAGGGGTTCGCTTTGGCTTGGAGTCCTGTGCTCACCCGGTGTCTCCGTGAGACCTTAAGGTGCGTCCACCTGTCGCAAACCCTTTGAGACTACGACGGATTCGGCCAGACCAGACCCCTCTCCCCCCACTCCCCACCCCTCTCCTCTTGCCCTCTCTCTCCCCCCGAGAGTACGATGACTTAAACCCTTTGAGTACCAAGGCTTAAACCCCGTGTGAGTACGACGGTTTAAGCCTCTGCGTACGACCGGTTTAAGTTCTACTTTAAGGATTAACAACTCAAGGGGTCTAAAAAGTCGTCTTGCTCAAGCGGTTAAAGCGACTGCTCACGTAATTCGCCTGGAAGTTACAGCTTACGTTTTTTTCTTTTTTCCTTCGTTAAAGCTTGATCGTCCGACGCCGATGCTGCTGCTGCAAGCCCAGCTTATCTGCTCCAGTCTCCCGGCCAATATCTATCGTGTCATGCGCCGAGGCTGCATGACGGCTGGATGACTGAGGATTCCCATGTCCCAGACCTTAGCTTCGAGGATGACCAGTGATCCCAGGCTTAATGTGACCTTTATTTCTAGGGGTAAGAAGGGCTGTAGTTCCGTTCCACTCTAGGTATAGTGCGATAGCAGGAAGATTGACCTCTATGTTCAGGGGTGGCACTGGTTAGAATCCCTTATCTAATATAGATAGCGTGAGGGGGGGAGGGGAGAAAGAGTGACCCCAGTGATACGGGTCTTTAAGGGTGAAATTAGCGTGTTTCCTCCCGTGTTATCTGCGCATCAACACGCCCTTCAGCCGTAGCAGGGGCGGTGCGGGTGCAAGAAGGGCGTATGTCGCACCTAGGGGTGTGAAAAGTGCTGTGATCTCGAGCCGAAGAAGCGAGTAACTTGGTTCGCATCCCGACAGGATGTGAGGGGAGGGTTTGTGGGGGGGGGGCTCCTAGTCGTAGCTGTCGTCCCGTGGTCGTGGTTTAATATCGTCTATTAAACCGGTGAGCACGACGGTACGACCCCCCCCTCCCTGAGTACGACGGTACGGCCGGTGAGGGTACAACCCTTGAACGCGACGGTACGGTCCTTGAGTATGAGGGTACGACCCTCGAGCATAACGGTACGTTCCCTCAGCACCACGGTACAGTTTTTGAGCACGACGGTACGACCCCATTAAGCAAGACGGTACGACCCCATTAAGCAAGACGGTACGACTCTTGAGCACGAAAAGATACCACCTCAAGGAATGATGGCCCGGCCTCTGAGCTACTACTACTACTACTCCTACTGCTGTTGCTACTACTACTACTACTACTACTACTACTACTACTACTACTACTACTTCTACTACTACAGATACTACTCCTTCTTCTACAAGTGCGTCTCTCTACTTATCAATGGCTCTTCCTGATTTCATGTGTTATAATACTGCTTAAGTCGGGATTTGGCCATATGGAGCTGACCAATTATACGTCACTCCTTCTGCAGAAGGATTCCTGGCCTGCCCCTCGTACCCTCCTGCAGGAGAGGAGGTGGTCCCTCCTCGGCGGCCCCGGCCCGGCTTGCCCCGCTGCCGGGTCGCGATGAGCGAGTGGTGGACGAGGCGGCCGGAGCGCCCCCGTGATTAATCTCTCCCAGTTGATTAATTGGTGTATCTTGATTGGAGGTGAAATTGGATTCTGCCTGGATCCTCAGGCGGCGGCGGTTGTGGTGGTTGTTATTGAAGTGGTGGGTGGTAGGTATTGTGTAGGGGGAGGGTAGTAGTAGTAGTAGTAGTAGTGGTTAAGTGGTGGGGGCTTGGTGGTGGTGGTGGTAGTAGTGGCGGATGGGAACGATAGAGGTTGGTGGTAGGGGAATATTTCAACATGGCGACCGGTACGGCACGCACAGGTACCATGGCTCCCAGTCGAGGCCATCTCGGGGTGGAAAGAGAGAGAAAAAAAGCTATTCACAAACGAAGTAGAAATTGATCAGGGCTCCGAGAGTCTTTCTACCAGAGACCTTAAAGGAAGGAGTGTAATGTGAAGAGAGAGAGAGAGAGAGAGAGAGAGAGAGAGAGAGAGAGAGAGAGAAAAGGAGGAGGAGAATTCCACAGCTTGGATGGTTGTTTCGAGGGGAGATGGAGGCATCGTAACAGCCAGTCCTCGAGAAATAGTGGCAGTAGTTGTAGAAGTGGGTGATAGTGGTTGGTGCTGATTGTGGTTGATGTTAGTAATGTTAGTTTAAGGGGGTACTTGTGGTTGAATAGTGATTTGTGGTGTTTTGAGACGGCGTTATTGAGTGAGGGGCGCAAGAGGTACCATAGATGGTGGTAAGGAGCTGGTAGAGGGATTCGTGTTGGTAGCTTCGGTGCTGGTGGCGGGTCAGGTGGCATGCTGGTAGTTTCCTTGGTAGCCAGTGTGTGAGAGGGATGGTTATCAACACGAGGTTGTGGTCGACAAAGTATACGTACCTCATACTGTACGATAAGACTTTTATATGGCCAGTGGGTCTATGTCAGTGGTCTGGGGTGACACCTGGTGGCGACCTGGGGCTCGAACCCATGTACTAATGGGGTTGTAGTGGCTGAGGTGGCGTCTGGAACAGACTCAGCCAATCAGGGAGACGGGGAGATTGTCACACACACACACACACACACACACACATACGCTGTTTGAGGAGTTTATGCTGGAACACTGCTGGAGCGCCTGCTGGAGCACCCACTAGAGCGAATGCTGGAACGCCCACTGGAGCAACTGCTGGAGCAAGCCACTGGGGCGACTGCTGGAACATCCACTGCAGGAAGTGCTGGAGCATCCATCGGAGCGACTGCTGGAGCACCCACGAGAGAGCTACTGCTGGAACACCCACTAGAGAGCTACTGCTGGAGCACCCACTGGAGCGACCGCTGGAGCATCCAGTGGAGCACCCACTGAGGCATGTGAAGCCCCATCTGGAGCACCCCCACACCGGCTGCAAACCCCGGCACGCGAGACTGGATAATTGTTCAGCTAATTGGAGGGCGTGGCTGGCAAAATTATTGAGAATACATCTGTTTAATTGTCTTGTTGCGTTTCTCGTCCTGCTTCGGTATGAGAGGGGGTACAAAAGGCGCGGTGCGGCTGGCCAAGGGTCGCACCCACACAGAGGGTTGGCGAGGCCACCGACGCGCTCCGAGGAGGAGGAAAGGGGCAAGAGAACGCGAGCACATCCAAAAGGACTTGGATGTTGGCGTGAGACGCACTCTAAGAGGGACTGGCCAATGCTAACGCGTCTGAAATGTCTTGGAAGGGAGTGTTAGACGCACTCTAGGAGGGACTGGCTAATTCTAACACACCTTAAAGGTCTTGGATGTTGGTATTAGACGTACTCTGGGGTGGGATTGGCTAATGCTAACGCATCCCAAAGGACTTGGAAGATACTGTTAGACGCGCTCTGGGAGGGATTGGTTAACGACGCGAGTGTGGCGTGGCAGCGAGATAAGCAGCCCAAAGGCCATCGACTGACTTTAAAGAAAATGATCATCGAGCAGACACGGCACCGGTGGCCAGTTAGTTCTTGAAGTTGCGGTTCGTCCTTGCATTCCAAGCCTCGGTGCGGCTGAAGATTTCTACCGTGGTGGGAGGCAGTGACGGCGCCTTTCGAGAACTCCCGTGGAACTTGATGCAGAAGGATCCAGATGGTACATCTTGACTGGTAGTTCATAGATCCGGATTATGTTACCCACTCATGGCGCGACGAGTCCAGTGATCAAAGTGCAATTTTTTGCCCCTCCTCCTCCTCCCCTCCATGTAACCACCTCTCGCCACTAATAGCGGGGGGTAATTACAGGTGGGTGTCAGTGGTGTCGGCGGTTGTCACAGTGGTGGGGGAGTGTCGTTGTCGCGGTGGTTTTCACGGTGGAGTTGTCGAGGTGGTCTCGAGGGAGTGAAGTTAGCGGCGGGCGGCCGCTGTGTCTGCCTCTTTAGCCAAGCTGCCGCTGATGACGGGGCCAGAGTTGGGGATCTCCACTGGAGCTCGTCGAGTTCGCATTATCATTATCATTATCATTATTATCATTATTATCGTCATTATTTGTAGGGACTTTGGTGTATCTGTCGACGCCCACGCCCTACCCGTGTGTGCGTGCGTGGCGTGCGTCTACACGCCTTTCCTTGGAGGAGGTGGAGGGGGGGGGGTATGTAGTAGTCAACGCTCGCGCCCTCCGTAGGGAGGGCAGATACCACGCCTCTCCCACCGGCTCTCACGGGAGTGCCACGACCTGCCAAGCCCTCACGAAGGGTTGACCCGCGAGGGACCGACAGCGTCCCACGGTGGACCAGCCCTCCTCTCTCTCGCGGTGGACCAGTGACCCTCAGTGGACCAGTACCTCACCAGTGGGCCAACATCACCACTGGACCAACACCACAAGTGGACCACCACCACTCCTGCACATCATAACTCTGCAAGCAGAGGATGTGGCCGGGGTTCCCTACTGGTCCGTTGGCGCCTGGGCATCTAGGGGAGGTGGCCCCTCTGCTGGGGGTCCAGAAGGGTGGAAGTGGAAGTGATGGGGGGTGGTGCATGTGTCCCTGTAGCCCGCAGCTATCACAGTGTGGAGTTTGCCTCTCGTGATAGTGAAGTATTGTGTGTGTGTGTGTGTGTGTGTGTGTGTTTGTGTCGGGAGCCCCCGGGAGAGGGCGTCGGATTACCTCACCTGTCCAATCACAACGGGGGGTAATAATATACTAGGTTGCGATTGGTTAGGATCGGCCCTCCTACTGTCCTATTGGCCAATTATCGGATGGTAATGAGCGAACTGGCCACGGGATAGGCTGAGCCGCTGCCTAACGATCGTTATCGCCGCCACATCAAACATTATTTAATTCCGACATCTCATTACACGGGCAAGACGGGCGTACCCCATGGCGGACCGGAAGGGCCATTTCTCCAGCGCCTCCCGCCCTTGATTTAAACCTTAAGGGAAGGGGTGATTTACGCCGGGCCCGTCCCACGGCGGGCTTAATCGTTAATGTCCGTCGCCAGGAATTTATAATGATCGAAACATTATCAAAAAGGTCGTAATTTGGACGGGACGCGGCCGCATGAATATGAAGATTGTACATTACTGGCTGGGTGCCGATCCTGCTGCCCCCAGGAGGGGGATATTGAGGCACGGCAGTCAGTCATATCACCCCCTTCCCCCTCCTCAGCACGGCTGAGACACACACACACACACATACACACACGCACACGCACGTGTAAACAGCCCGGTTGATGTACAAACCGCTGCTTGCAAACAGCTGGCTGGTTTGGTATGCTCTGTGTGCAACACCGTTTCCACTTCGCGCACAGGAAGGGAAAAACTCAGCGCAGCGTCTCCATTGAATGCACGGGAAAGAAGGGCGTGTATATGTGTGTGTTTTGTGCGTGTGTGTGTGTGTCTGTACCTGTCCTCATGCGTAGGAGTTACCATGGTAAATAGAAGATACTTGAACGCATGGTGGCACTTGCAATGCCCGCACGTCTCCTGCGTCGCTCCAACACCCAGGTCTTCTTCCTTCCCAGGCGCCACCCCCATGAATTGCTGGGTGATGGGGAGGTTTCCCATACAGTATGCGTAGCGCCTCCACGTAAATTCTTCCCTCGTGAAAAATGAAGGATCATACTGGACTCTACACTAGCGAGCTACGTTGGCATAGAGTTACGTACAACTGTAGAGCCATAGAGCGTTCAGCACCCAGCCTGGTGCTGCAGAGCCAAAGGGGACCCGGCTGGCGACCTGGTGGCAAGGCCGCGCGCTTCTCTTCACACCCTGGTTCGCTCCCTCCCCCAAGTCCTGTGATGATGTAAAGGAATGTAGACATTGCTCAGTCCGGGAGGCTGATAATTGCTGGTTATTGGCCCCTGACCCGCCCCGGCCCCAGCCCCGCCCCGCCCCGCCCCGTCCCGCCCCAGGATAATGAAATAAAGGCGATAGGGACGGATTGTGTTGTTTTGTTTGGTAGGGGTGCAAATGAGGCGTAAACAGTGCCATAGGGACGAGTTTCTGGACTCACAGCGTGTCGGCCGAACCCATATGAACGACTTAGCTGGGGAGTTGCCCCATGCCATATGTCTGGGGCTTTGTCCCCGTGTGAGCATATGGCTCCCGCGGGGTCGGGGCAGGCATGCATTCCGGGGCAAAGTACTCCTCCACCTGTGACGCTCTCCATACATAGGCTTCTCGTCCCCCCCCCCCTGATACGACCAGCTTGGGGGCGGGGGGGGCGATGAGTTGTCCGTAGATTAAAGTATGTGAAGGATGTGTAAAGGAGTCAGGAACATGATGGATTTGGGTGCGTGGTAGCGTCTTTTGAGCACGACGGTGCAGCCCTTGGGTACGTTAGCACAACCCTTTAGTACTGTTCAGCCCGTGATAACGTGTTACTATTAAAAGACAGAACTTATGCCTACTTATAAAACTTAACGTTAGACCATCATCTCTACCTCATCAGAGACGCCTTGTAGTTAAAAGTAACTAATGCGGAGTAGTTTTAGAGCAACCGTAGCCTATTCCATACATTCTTTTTTCGGTATGAACCACGGTAGGCTACCAAGAGTTGGGTATTGTTAGGAAATGCGTGGCGATCCCGCCTTGACCTAAGTTTGGGGACATATTCGGTGCACTTGTCTCCCACGGTTTGCAGTTGGTTGCGCTGGGCTTCACAAAGCCACTTTAGCCTTCCCCTTGAACGCGTGTATCCACCGTGACATTCTCGATATATGCTTTTTTTCGTCGCATATCCTAAGATCACTCACCACGATTCGTTCTGGTCCTGATGTTGCTCATCTACCGGGGGCTACTTTTGGAAGGGCTGCTGGAGAGGTACATCGTCGCCCCCCAGGGATGTTCCTACACCTAATGCAGATCGGAGGCCTTGGCAGATCGACTGGCTGGACCATTGAGGTCGATGGCCGGTTTCCTCGAGGTGATCAAAGCAACTGTTCTGTCATCCATTCCTTCATGTATCCTTAAACATAATTCCTTGCAACTCTTCCCCTCTGCTTTACATATCCTGATTAGCTACTGTGTGTAAATGACAGTTTTACTCGTGATGAGTTTATGGAAAAATTTTATTTTTTTCCTATTTTGCCTCGTCCACTATATTCTTTTCTCTGGTCCTCTTCTCTTACCCTACATTGCTGTACCCGTTCCCCTGTTTTCCTGTACCTGACCATTGATCTGTTACAGTACCTGTTGATCTGTCTGTTGTCAACAGGCCGACCCAACAGTCTGTACTCGGCTTATACGTTCTCATAAGAGTTCGTTCGCTTGCGGACTGCCACCATTGTGCCAATTAGGCCCTGACGATTGTGAGCGATAGTCTGCGAACCCACTGCCACCCTCCGTGACAATATGGCAACACCAGACAAGGACGAAAGGGTTTGCCGCCCACCACCCGTAGCCACGCTGATATCACCCTACTGGACGGATGTTTTAAGAGTGGCTTTTGCCTCTTCAGGGTGGGTTGGGTGACGCCCCTCTGCCTTGTCATTTATCATGGCGTATTATCTCCAGATTTTTATTCGGCATTTTTCTGGGATTTGCGTAACGTGACGCGGCCTTGTAACTCAGGGGTCTGGTGACGTGTGACGTGGTGGGACCACGTGACATTCTTGAACGCCGCGGTCTAGTGACGTCACGTTCTAAATCACGTAGTCCTATTGGCGGATTAATTGATGACGTCGTGTGTTGCGTTATGGATAGTCTTCAAGACGTCACGTGATACACCAGTGTATTCAGGGACACTGACGTCTAGTGACGTCACAGTGTCAGTGCATCAGTGTGACGTCCTGGGACAAGAGACGATGTCACGTTGACCCGACCAGAGCTCCACCGCCTGGGACAGCTCGACGTCAGCCAGCGACATCGGGGAACTGAAGGACTTTGGTGGTGTGCGCCAGCAAAGGCCACCTTCTCTTCCTCCGTCAGTATATTAACAAACTTCGCCGTCATCTGCCAGGGACGCCGCCCCTTCTCCCTCACCACCACCAGTTTATCACCCAGCTCCCCCCAAACATCCATGGGTCAGCACAGGAACTTAAAATCAGGTTCCCCAATACGTATATATATTGACTTGTCTATGAGGTTCTACAAGGAGTACCCGCTTGAGGTGGTCAGTCCCCTCTGCACCATCACCAGTGCCTCCCTCCCTTCCCTCCCTCCCTCACTCAGAACGCCCCAGTGATTGAGAGACTCCATTGCTCCTCCCCACACTCGAAGTCACAGTCTCTCACTGAGATCCGATCCAGTACCCTCACCCTAGTCCCCAGCTTACCCTGTGAAAGTTGCGTGTTCGGTTGAGTGTACACAGGCGCTGCACGTTCCACAGACCCTCAACAGTTGTGAAGACCTCCTCTACCACCCACTGCCTCGTCAGTTTCCTAGACTTTATCTACCGTAACCTAGAGAGACACAAGACCTCTGTGGGTCTCACCTTCGGTGAGATCACCGAAGCTTTGTCAAGCACTAGGGTGGGCTGTGTCTGGCCCCATAGATGGCCTGGCATGCCATGGTCCTACGTTGGTGCAGCATGTGGCCTAAATCTACCTGCATGTGGACTTCATCTGACTACATATGGCCCTGAACTGACTGCACGTGGCTCTAAATGACTGCATTTGGCTCTGAACTGACTGCATATGGGCCTGAAGTGACTACATTTGGCCCTGAACTGACTGCATTTGGCCCTAAACTAATTGTTCATCTGACGGTGAGGTGTTGTCCCTAGGGCGAATCAGGGACGACCCTCGGGGCTGCAGCAGACGCACAGATCCTACCGGTCGTCCTCAACTGCGGAACGCAAATATGGAATTTATCCCTACAAATCCCCTCGTGAATTATTACGGTGGTAAATCGCGCCAGTAATCCCGGCGGCGCTGATGGGGCCACCCAGTCTCAGGCTGTTTACCTCGTCATCGTAATGGTCATCCTTGGTGACGCTGTCCTTGAGGTGACTGAGGTCCTCGTCTAGGACATGATCTGTGTCGTGTCAGCATCTGTGGCAGTGGTGGTCGTTGTTTTCAGAGTCGTTTTAGCTGTCGTTGTGGCAGATGTCGTGGACAGTGTCTCACGTCCGTGGCTTTCAGTCGTCCCCTTGGTATCTGACGAGGGTCGTTCAGGTCGTCGTCGTCATCCTGGGGGCAGTGGATGCGCCAACCCCCCACAACGTCTGTAGACGACTGCCAAGACACGAGGTCCTCCATGGCGCTCCTTCAACCTGCCAATACCAGTACCTGCTAAAATGTTGTCCTGTACCAATCTGTCGATATACCCCGAGTGTGTGTCAAAATGGCGGGGATTGGTGACTGTGTATGCCTGGGGTATTAAAGATCTCTCGGGGGCGTCTGGGGACGAGCTTGGTGAGGACAGATGCTGGTGCATCTGGGGACGGGCCCGGCGAGGACGAGGGGCTTGGTCCGAGGACATGTGACAAGGACAGAGCAGAGGGCGAGAGAGCAGACAAAGGACAGATGGCAAGGACTGTCTAAACGGCGAGGAGAGACGGTGAAGACGGGTGTATTGATACACTTCAGACGATAATTCATATCTGGACAGATGGTTTGAGATAGAAGGATGAGAAGTACTGGGGGGACAGACCGTATGGAGAGACGGACGGGAATGACAGATGACTGGGACAGATCGTGAGGACAGGTGATTAACACCGATTGAGAGGACAGTAGGGATAGACGAGGAGATGAAACGGGTAAGGTGGATGTGAGAAACAGACGGTAATAGACAGGTGGATGTAAACGAAGACAGAAACTCCAATATTTTCGCTCTCAAGGCAATAGTGTTTGAGTTTGGGAATAAATTTTGTGGGAGATTATTGGTAAGAAATTTTCAAGGCGCCGGGGAGATTATTCCTGATGGGGAGACAAAGGCCTGGGGAGATTTACCGTGTGGGGGGAGAGAGGGAGTTATTTCCTCCCCTTGGTGGTGTGGTCGCCATCACTGGTATCATTGGCTCATAAAACGTCAGCGTTGAGCCGTTTCCGGGAAGGCTGCGTGCGGCGTGTCCCGGGACACCCACCATGTCCTAGGACGCCCATCATGCCCAGGGCCGCTCGCCATAATAAGGCGCAAGACATCCTAAGGATCGGCCCCATTGCAGACCAACAGTATCCAGCTCATGTCCAGGTCGCAAGGTAGTCCCAAGACTTCCAGGGGCGGTGGTGTCAGAGTCCCCTCACCCAGCCAAGAGGTGGGCGGGCAAGCGAGCGGGACAGTTGGGCGCGGGTGGTCTTTCCCTGAAGTGCATCAGTGATGACAGGCCATTAACATCGCGGAAAAAAAAAAAAAGAGACCACTTCATTCGTTCGTTCTTCCTCTTTCCTTTTGCGCTGTGTATACATTTTTTTCCTCCCACCAACCATCGACTCTGTGAACATAACCCGGGTTATATGACAGTAAAGTAGTGAGCGAGTATTTTATGGGTTATTTGTGTATTGTAGCGAGTGATAATAAGGTGAGAGTGAGCCATTAGTTCCAGCGACGGCTCCCGGAGGGGCCTCACCCGTGGAATTTTGGACGTCCTAGTACCCGCCAGGGGAAGGCAGAAGTCGGTTCTGGAATCACATGTCCTCGTCCTGGCAGTTAGATGCAGAGCGTCTGTAATGAGAGCCACTAGCATAGCATACCCGATAAACCTAGGTCATATCATTGAGGTATGTGATCTGGAACTGTCTTTAGAGAGTCTCTCGTGTCTGTTTCCTGGTGTTACATTTCATCACCCGATTATACCATTTGGTGGGAGGAAGGGCTGGGCTTTTTTAAGAGCTCCTGGAAATAGAATTAGTCTTCGTGAGGCAACAGAGCCTGTAATTACCTTTGAAGGGAACGAGAGGGCGAAGGAAGAACATTCATGACTTCAGCGCTGACAGTCAGATGTAACAATGGGGCTATTTCGTTGTTGTTTTGCTTGGCAATCTTGAGAGCTGGTTAGTGTCATGCAGTATTACATGTTTCCTGCAGCGTACAGTCACACAGAATCCATACCAGTAAGCGCAGAGTTGACGGGTCGTACGAGAAGTGACAGCAGTCTCTGGAGGAGGAAGCTGCCCCGCATTGTTTTACCGTACGATAAGGCGTCCCAGATGGGCTGTTGCGATGCCATCGGGAGGCGTTGGCATTGTGTGGGTAAGAGGCAACCATTAAGGTTCTCTCCCTCTCCTCCCTTCCAAGCCTCTTCCGCCTGCGGCCGCGTATGACGGATCCATCGGGCATTAAGTGTGGCTGACTGCGGTCTTCACGTATCACAACACCCGTCATGTTTTTTACGGTCGTGGGAGTAATGTTAATGGCTTGGCCTGGCTAGCTGGCCGGCCGACCTCAGGCCTGATGGCCCTCGTCTCCTATATCTGCCGCTGCTGGTGAGGGTGGCGCTGCTGCTGCTGTGGGTATTGCTCTTTCCCACGCCCGTGGCTTCCGCCAAAACGCGTCATGGCTCACTCAAAAGCAGAATATTGCCTCTAAAGCCATCCCATTGCATGGCATCGCGCACCATCGACTCACACCTCTCCGTGCCCTACCCCGCATCTCTCCGTAGCCTCTGCTGATGCCCCGCCCTTCGCCGTGGCTCCTGACGATGCATCATCGTACCCAACAGGTCCTCACGTCTGATTAAGATCCTCTAACCTATTCCTACACGATCCACAATGTTGCACCTGCCGCCCTCCTTCCAAGACGCCCCCCTCCTGCTGTGATGATGACGATCCCTTCTCCTTCAGCGCCGCCGTCGTGAGTAGTGAGGCCCCCTGGCGGAGGTGCGCAGAAACAATTAGATGCGGTGCACCGCGGGAGCCCGACGTCCATGACGGGAGCGTGTCTGCCGCCCGGCGTAATATATTGGCAGGTTTATCAGAGGATAA
>JAYMFT010363739.1:0-22557 GCA_038088735.1 Panulirus argus
AACATATACATATATACATACATACACATACACATGCATATACACATATACACATGTACATATTCACACTTGCTTGCTCCCATCCACTCCTGATGTCACCATGCCCCACGGGAAATAGCATCACCACACCCCGTGCCAGTGAGGTAGCACCAGGAGACAGACGAAATGGCCACATTCGCTCACACTCAGTCTCTAATGAATTTATAAATGGACATTTATCTGCTTACAAGATACATAATGGTGAATAAGTCAAAGTTTTACCATATTACCCAGACATATACACTGTATACTGCACAGCCTGCTGTGATAGACTATTCTTAACTGTATTATTATCCTAGCTTTAATGTCTGCCTAGCTCAGGACCCACGGTGAGGCAGTCTCGTCATGCTGGGCAGATATGGAGGAGTGGTTGGTGAGGATGTTGAGAGGCTGTATGCTAACTGTTGAGTGGACCGAGGAGCCTTGGTAATAGTGACCTGTCAAGCACCAAGATACAGAATTGTAAACAATTGCACATAGAATTGATAGTCATATTAAGGTTTATCACTATTTAGAGTAATAAATTGGTATATGTAAAATATAAGATGTTTTTTGTTTTTATTGATATAACTGACAAATAGTGATAAGGTAAAATTTGTGATTAGTTTAAGTTTTAAATAAATAGAACTTGGCTTCTTTTTCCAGTATACATAATATATGATTATTATGGAAAAGTTACTGTTGAGTGGACCGAGGAGCCTTGGTAATAGTGACCTGTCAAGCACTAAGATACAGAATTGTAAACATTTGCACATAGAATTAATAGTCATATTAAGGACCTGTCAAGCACTAAGATACAGAATTGTAAACAATTGCACATAGAATTAATAGTCATATTAAGGTTTATCACTATTTAGAGTAATGAATTGGTATATGTAAAGTTTAAGATGTTTTTTTGTTTTTATTGATCTAACTGACAAATAGTGATAAGGTAAAATTTGTGATTAGTTTAAGTTTTTAGTAAATAAAACTTAAGCTTCTTTTTCCAATATACATAATATATGATTATTATGGAAAAGTTACAGTACATTGATACCAAAAGTACAATTCTTAAACAGTCACTCATGCTTTTAATTCTATTTTCCTCAAAACATTTCATGTACAGTATGTACATTTGTTATAAAAATATATACAAATCACACACCAGACATTGCTTATTCTTGATCTTTATGTCTTTCACTCATTAGCCTCATTCTGTGTGGATCAGCTCCATAAGCAGTTGTTGTAGCACACTCACCAGTGAAAATAAAAACTGAATTGATTCATGCTAGTCTTTGGTGGTGTGAGCATCCAGCTTTCCCATCTGTTATTTGATGCCTATTCATCACCGTACAGGAGAGCTGTATCGTATGGTAAGCATACTTTCATTTATTTATAAATAAAATATCACTGTAGCAGTCCTGTTGTTCACTATATATTTTGTGTGTGGGCAGTTCTTAATATTAAGGTAAAGGTCTAAACTGGGTCAGTTTAGAAATACATTACCTTGTCAGAATGATTCTATGAATGAAAATTACTAAATGTATTATTTGTAAGCATAAATCAGCCAATCAAACATACAAAATGTAACAAAGATATAAGATTAGTTCACATAAATGACATGGTTCTCTATTTAGTATTTACTGGCAGATTTGTGTCCTTCAGGGCCTTGTCTGCTCATTCCTGCAGAGTGACCAAACGGTCATTGACCTTTGGACTTGGACTTCTACTAACCAGATGCTTTGACTTCAACAAAATCCTGTATTTCATCAGAGAAGGACAGAATGACATTTCTCATTGGTGTAATCGTTTAACCCTGCTACTTTTCCTCGTTATACCTCCCGCATTGTCAGCATCCTTTCTGCTCGACACTAACATATTTTCCCAAATATATATATATATATATATATATATATATATATATATATATATATATATATTTATGGAGATTAGTCATCATGCTTGTGGCATCTCCCTCAATGTGGCTGTGGACAGAAGACACACAGGACTGGCTGTATATACAATATCATATAGTATAATATTTTTCCAAAAAATATATCGTACCAACTGCCAGCAATTTCTATCCCTCCAAGAGCCAAGGAAATGGATGAGGTATTGGCAACTCTGTATGGGGTTAGTCATCATGTGCCTGGCAACTTCTTCATGGCATCTACTGACAGAAGACAAACAGGACCTGCTATCTGTTTTAAATAATATTGTATGATATCTTCCTGAAGAGATTTCAGAAAGAGATTACCCAGCAGTTAGCAATTTCTGTCATGCCAGAGTAATTGATAAATTAGTGGCATCTATGTATGGGTTCGTCTTTATGTATCTGAAAACATCCATAATGTTTCCACAGACAAAAGCTAGGACCACCTTTTTATAATACAGAAGATACCTGATGAAAGAAAATAGCAATGAAAAATCTGTAATTTGGCAATACTATGCATAATGCAATCCATGTGAAAGTCATATTTATTATAAATTAGATGATAGTTTAACTTATAAATGTCAAAGTAAATTGACCCCAATTCTGTAATTACAACAGTACACTGACAATGACTACTACAGTTGGAACTTTGAAAAAATCTTTAATCCTCAGAACCAAGAAATTCCAGAATTTGGAGTGTTAAAGATTTCAGAAATGTGGGCCCACAGGTTAAAGTTTGAATAGAATGTAAACTTTACAATGTTTTGCATACCTAATGCATATTTTAAATGTAACCTGTTTGTAATATATGTATATATACAATATTGCACGTAAAACATTTTATTAGCATTTACTGAAATTTTTATAAAGTACTTACAGATTTTAATGTCTTTCTTTAAACTCTCAAAAAGTATTGAAAAGACTACGTTAGAAGTTGGCAATTACACAAGTGCTAGGGATGGCATCAGGTATGATTGAGGTTGAGGTAACATAAGAGGTAGGGGGCAGGTCTTGCATTTCTTTTTAGTAAATGGTATCAATGTTCACATTGATTCATTAAAGATATGCCATAGGTCGGCAGCATCATGCTGTAGTAATGTGCTTAGTGAAGGGGTCAGAGATAAACTGTTTGGATGTTTACTACACTTGAGAGCCCAGTTGATCATTTCTTTTAAGACTCATTTATTTCAAAAAGTTTGGTATTCTTTGATAAATTATTCTATCTATTACTTTTTGGATGTTTACCATGCTTTGGGAGCCCAGTTGATCATCTTTTCTAAGTCATTTGCTTTAAAAAAGTTTGGTCTACCTTAGGTAAACTTCTATATATGGTATATACTAAATATTTCTTGTTTAATTCTTAACTCACTTTCCATCTTGAACTGCAATTACTTATTTCTTATTGCTATTGTGCATTCCATGGTGATTTGTGGTTCTTCACTATCCTCATCACTGTCTTGTATTTCTCTTCTGTGGAGTGCATAACCTTGCTAAGAGTCTCTACATCCATCATCTGGGAGGCTGCAAGTGCTTCATTGTGACAATTCATGTATTTCACTGTACCATTATTATACAAATTCTTGTGTCGCCGCACTGTTCACACTCTTAGCATACCCTGACACTTCTGATACTTGTATATTCTCAAGTGTAAGTCTGAAACCTTCAGTCATCATCATTTGCAAGGTCACAAAGTTTTGATTGGTCATAACTTATGCCATGCCTCTTTCAGTGATGCTTGTATCATTATGACTTCCATGATTGTACAAGAAAACAAATGCATTTCTTGATGATGAACTCTTTTGTTGAATGTGTTGAGCCCATCAGCTGATGAATCAGCATCAGCCACTTCAGCACATTTATTTCCTTCATGCAATTATACTTTACAGTGCAATTTAGTCCTTGATCCATGGGTGGGAAGAGTGAACTTCAGCTGTTGGAAAGAAATGTTGCAAAACATTTCCAGACACTAACATATCAGTTGGAGGATGTACAGAACAGATTGTCTTAGAGAACTGTCATGTCGTAAGAAGTGACAGCGATTATCCTTTGGCCTTAAACAGTACTTACAGACACAAGTTGCATACAGCATACTACACATACATGTGGCATTTTGCCCAGTTCGAACATTTTATCCAGGCAATTCAACAGAGTTTCCTTTCCTAGTTCTGTTATATCAGCATTAATGTGGAGAGCTAATACTCTCATTTCCATCCCCAGCTTAAGTTGACAATCTCTCTCTCTCTCTCTCTCTCTCTTCAAAAGTTTTCTGATAATTTTTTCTAAGTGCTATTAAAACGATGCTTATTTGAGTTATTAATGGAGAACCATACTTCAAGATAAGAAGAGGCCTGTAACTAGGAAAGAAGCAGTGTTCCTTTGGAGGGTGTAGTGTTCTTTGGTGTGAATCGAAGATGGCTTGCACCGCTCTACCAAAGTACAACTGTATTTTGCCTTTATTTCAGTACCTGCATTATCTTTTTGTTCTCAGGTAAGTCATATTATGATGAAAATTGCCATTCCAAAAGTTGAGGTTATGTTTAATGACTTCAGACTGTGGGACCACCAGCATACAATGCAACATTTTGATTATCAACCATTCTTACCCATGTGGTGAGGATATTGTTGCATTTTCAACATAATACAGGTCACTGTTTCATTCGTATTGGGCATTCAGGTATGTATTTCATCCATAACTGCATTAAGCAGTGAGTTCTGCTGAATGACACTTGTCATCTCCATGAAATCCCTGGATATAAGCCCTAAACAAACTGTATATAAATATTTCAGTTGATATATTTTGGTAACAATTGTATATGGTTTATTCTTTTTATGTCTGAGATTTATCATTTGACTAGAAAACATCTCACTCTCGATGTTACTTCAGTGTTCTTGGGCTTCTGAAAAACTGAGCTTATATGAGATATTTGATACATGAAGGATATTTTGGTTAAAAATCTTTAGTTGATGGTTGCTTGAGATCAGTACCAGTTACTTGAGCACATATGGTGTATGAAAGTGTTACAGGGCTGCACTTACAAGAGGTTATCGTGTGTAGTGGTTATCGTTCCTGACCTTGACACATTCACGAGCCGGCCAGGGTCGAGTGCATAGATTCGAATCCTGGTTATGTCTGATGGTCCACAGTCATTGCAGCTGTTCATCCACCCTTAGGGGTTGGTCGATAAAATGAGTACCTGGCTCAGGCTAGGATATATATATATATTTTTTTCATGCATACTCGCCTTTTCCCGCGTTAGTGAGGTAGCGTTAACAGAGGACTGAGCCTTAGAGGGAAAATCCTTACTTGGCACCTTCTTTGTTCCTTTTTTGGAAAAACAGAAAACGAGGGGAGGATTTCCAGCCTCCTGCTCCCTCCCCTTTTAGTTGCCTTTTACGACACGCAGGGAATATGTGGGAAGTATTCTTTCTCCCCTATCCCCAAGGATAAATATACATATATAGGTTAAGAAGCTCCAGTCATGGACAAAAGTCCACATCAAGGCCAAGCCTTAAATGAAACAGAGAGAGGATTATGAAAGAGAAAAAGAAGAGACAAGGGAAAGTATTTATGAATTTTACAGGAAATGAAAAACCTATGTTTTAAAATGTGTCAGGTCATAGTTAGGGGAAAAACATGACAAGGCAGAGAGTTCCAAAGCTTCAAGGTGTAGGGGAAGAAACAATTATCAAAACAGCCCACCCTTGAATTGCCAATGGCCACACAGTAATCATGTGACATAGCACTTAGCCGAGCACTGTGTGGTCTAGCTAGAGGTGAAGGCATAGAAGCAGGCAGCTCTCAGGAACAAAAACCAATGTGATACCTATAGAAGAGGGAAAGTGAACAAATATTGCAGAGGAAGGCAAGAATATCAAGTTTGGAAGTTAGCCTGGGAGAGTTTGTAAGTTGGAATGAATTCAACTCTTGTCAAGTAAGGATGCAGAGCTAGCTCCACCCCAGATGTGAAAGTAATACTCTGTATAAACAGAGCAACTGTTCAGAAGAAAAGAAGTCTTGACATCTAAAAAGTACACTCAGTTCCTTAGAAGCAGACTTAGCTATTTCTGCAATGTTGGGTTTCCAAGAAAGATTGGATGTTGCAGTAATAACAAGTATGTTCATTGAGTCAAGAGGTGAATTTACAGAATTGTCAAAGGAGAGACAAGAGTTGTGAGGAGTTTTTGATAAAAAGATGGTAGAAACTAGGTCTTGGGGCATAAAACTTAACTGGATTTTGTCTACCTTACTGAGATATCCTGTTCAAGTCAGAGCATACTGAGGAAACTGTGTCAAGACAAGATGTAGATTGAGTGAGAGAAGGGGCAGAACTGAAGGATGTGGATGAATGCATTGTTTGAGACATAAGCATATGAGTGCATTTGGTTATTTGTGGAAGAGAGATAATTGTTGAAAAAAAGGAAAAAAGTATAGGGGACATGACAGAACTTTGAGGGACATTGCTGTTGATGGAGAAGGGGGGAGGCTATCCCATCAACAACCACAAAGATATATTGGCCTGAGAGGAAGCTAGATATGAAGGAGCAAAGTGAGGGAGGGGAAGCCAAAGGAAGGGAGCTTAAGAGATGAGGCCCTGATACCACACCCTGTCAAAAGCTTTGGATATGTCAAGGGCATCTACACATGACCCCTAAATCTTTCAGGGATAATGACCAGACATCAGTAAGATAGGAAAGAATATCACCAGCGGACCTCACCTTACGAAAGCCATACTGGTGATCAGAGAGAAGACAGTTTCAAGGTATCAAAGGATTTGGGAGTTGATGAGGGATTCAAAGACTGGAAATGGTAGATGTCAAAGCAAAAGGACAATAGTTAGAGGGGTTAGAATGGTCACCCTTTTCTTAGGAATGGGATGTATCAATACATGCTTCCAAGAAGAAGGAAAAATTTTTGTTTTTAAACAGAAACTGAATAGACGAGCAAACACAGTAGCAAGTTTAGAGGCACAGGCACAATCTTTCAGTACATGGAGATGAATGCCATCAGGAACATAAGCCTTATTTGTGTCTTCAGAGAGAAGTGCTTTTTGGACAGTCCTAAGAAAGATTATGGGCTGGGGCATAGGATTAGTAAGAGGAGCATCAGGGTGTGAAAGAATACTAGAGTCATCCAAGTTGGGGTTAAAGGAGAAATGGGAACAAAAGAGAGTTGCTTTCTCTATGGGAGAGCCAGCTACAGTACCACCAGAATGGAAAGTAAAGGAAAGACAGAGTGACAGAAGTTGTCAGAGATGCCCTTAGTTAAAGACCAGAAAGACCTATCACTGGATGACGAGGAGAGGTTATCACACTTACTCTGAATAAAGGGACGCTTTGCCTAATGTATAATGTGCTTGCAATAATAATGGGCTGAATGGAAGTCAGAGGAAGGAGAGTTTTCCAAGCCCAGTATACCTGATCCCTGCCTGAATGAACTCAGAACAGGAACAGTTGAACCATGGAGGAGGGGATAAATGCTTCCATTCCCACAAGATTAACCTCTGCTATACATTTGGCAAAGACAGAAGCAACACCATTTAAGAGACAGTAATTTACCCATGGAAAGTAGGATAAGTTATTCCTGTCAGCTTTGTTAAGGTGCTGCTGAAGAGAGAGGTGCTGTTAAAATAGATACATTTGTGAGTGTGTGGTCAGATGATCCAATTGAGGTGAAATACAGATCCAGCTTTTTAGGAGAATGGTTACGGCAGTCGAGAATATGGGTAGAGTATGAGATAACTTGCTCTAAATCACTGAGAATGAAGAATGTGAGGGTATCAATCCCTCCACCATCTGTATGGGAGGAATTCAATCATCCCTACTGTGAACACTGGAATCCCCAAAGTAGAGGATCTTGGCTTGCAGGTGAAAGGATGCCAGAGTCTCATGGTAGGAGTTCACTTCGTCGAAGAAATATATAAAATTCATAGAATTAGGAAAGCAACAGACGAAACAGAAAAAGTGTGGTAGTTGGGAGACAGACCTTGAGCCAAATAATATCAAAGTTTGGGAACACAAGGTCCTTGAGGCATACAACAGGTGTGTTGATGTTGGAATAAGCACAAACACCACCTTTGAACTGGAACCGTGAGTGGATATTATAATTGGATATGAAAAAGGGACTAGTGAGAACATCATTAGACAACTGTGTCTCAGAGAGAAGTAAGATATTAGAAGAGGTTACTAGAGAGACCACAAATGTTGGTATAGTGAATAGAAAAAGAGGAAGATATAACAGAGAGGGAAAGGTCATGGAAGGGGCCAGTACTACTTCTGTCAGAGCCCTCTCATTGGTAGTAGAGTCATGCAGCCCCTGCTCTAGTACTTAAGGTCCTCCCGTAAATGGCACTGGATTGTCCTTAATGACACATCACTGAGCAGTCTAGGATTTTTTGTATTTAATCATGGATCTGCATTCATATAATGTTTAAGAACATTCAGAGTATGTGGAGAAGTTTTTCTAGCCTTCCCTTGGTGTTCCACATGGGCCAGAGTAGCAAAGCCATTGTTATTATTAAATTTCTTCACCCATCATTCTACTGATCTCGAGCTCACACACGTAATATTAAAAATTTCCTTAAGTGGCTTATTTCCCTTGTAAAGTACAACTATAAAAGCTATTTTGTCACTTGTATTTCCATCCATAGTAGATGGTGGTAGACGTACAAAAAGGAAAAAAAAAGGAAAACTCAGGGCATAAATGGGAAGCAAAACAAGGTATTCCCAACCTCTAGAACGGCTAAACTGCTACAGAGTCAGGTTCATGTGGTATGCTGGGATATGTAGTTGCTACTGCTTGTCAGAGGGCACCAAATTCAGTGGCAGACACCAACACTTTCAGGTGGGGTAAAGTGTTTTGCAGCAATATAATTGCCACAGGCCTGCTCATGCCTTCTTCATAGGGGGCACTGTATACATGCATATTTCCACTGTCTTTTATACTTGTTTGCTGTTTCCCGCATCAATGAGGTAGTACCAGGAACACTGAAGAAAAGGCCTAATTCCCTCAATTCCATTCTCTAGCTGTCATGTGTAATGCACCGAAATCACAAACTCCTATCCACCGCCAGGTTCTACAGACCTTTCCAGGGTTTCTCCCAGCTGTTTTGAGCTCTGTTTATGTCCACTAACAGCACGTCACCCTCTATATACCACATCGCTCCTATTCACTCTGTCCCGCGCTTGCCTTTCACCCCCCTGTATGTTCAGGTCCCGAGCACTCAAACCCTTTTCACTTTCTTTATGCTAGCTGAGATGGAATGGTCAACTGAATGCATCTAAAGCCCTAATCAAGGCCACCTTATTTATGGTATATGTTTGTATTTATTCATATTTATTTATTATACCTGATTACCGTTTCCTGTGTTAGCGAGTAGTACCAGGAAACAGATGAAGAAAGACACATCCATTCACATATATATATATATATATATATATATATATATATGAAAATACATGGAAATCCTCCTCTCCTGTTTTTACTTCTCCAAAACAAGGTACAGAGAAGGGGGCCAAGTGAGGATTTTCCCTCTAAGGCTCAATCGTCTGTTCTTAACGCTACCTTGCTCACGTGGGAAATGGCAAATATGCATGAAAAAAAACATAAATGCACATACACATACTAATATACACATGTGCATATTCCTACTTCCTCGTTTTCATCCATTCCTGGTGCCATCCTGCCCCACAAGACACAGCATCGCCACACCCTGCATCAGATGAAGAAAGGCCACATCTGCTCACATCCACACACAAGCTGTCAAGTGTAATGCACTGGAACCACAGCTCCCTATCCACATTCAGGCCCCTCAGATCTTTCCATGGTTTATCCCGGATGTTTCACATGTCCTGGTTCAGTCCATTGACGTCCCAATTCCATGGTTTACCTTGGACATTTCACATGTCCTGATATAGTCCACTGATGGCATGTTGACCTAGTATACCACATCCTTCCAATTTACTCTATTCTGTTCACGCCATTCACCCTCCTGCATGTTCAAGCCCCGGTCGCTCAAAATCTTTTTCACTCCATCCTTCCACCCCCAATTTGGTTTCCCTGCCCTCCTTGTTCCCTCCACTTATGACACATATATCCTCTCTGTCAACATTTCCTCCAGTCATTCTCTCCATATCTCGAAACCATTTCAACACACCCTCTTCTGCTCTTTCAACCACACTCTTTTTATTTTCACACATCTCTCTTACCCTTTCATTACTTACTCAGTCACACCACCTCACACCACATATTGTCCTCAAACATTTCATTTCCAACACGTCCACCCTCCTCCGTAAAACCCTATCTATAGCCCATGCCTTGCAACCATATGATATAGATGAAACTACTATTCCTTCAGACATACCCAATTTTGTTCTCTTGAGATAATTCTCTTACCAAACATTCTTCATCGCTCCCAGAACCTTCACCCCCTCCCCTATGCTATGATGTACTCCACTTCCATGGTTCCATTTGCTTCCAAATCCACTCCCAGATATCTAAAACACCTTACTTCCTTCAAATTTTCTCCATTCAAAATTATATCCCAACTAACTTGTCCCTCAACCCTGCTGAACCTAATACCTTGCTCTTATTCACATTTACTCTCAATTTTCTTTCACACACACTTCCAAACTCAGTCACCAAATTCTGCAGTTTCTCACTCAAATCAGTTACCAGTGTTATATCATCAGCAAACAACAACTGACTCACTTTCTAGGCCCTCTCATCCCCAACAGACTGCATACTTGCCCCTCTCCCTAAGACTCTTGCATTTACCTCCCTCACCACCCTCCCCATAAACAAATTAAACAACCATGGAGACATCAAACACCCCTGCCACAGACCAACCTTCACAGGGAACCATTTCCAGGGAACCATTCATTCTCCTCTCTTCCTATTTGTTCACATGCCTTATACCCTTAATAAAAACTCCTCACTGCTTCTATTAGCTTACCTCCCACAACATACATTCTTAATATCTTCTACAAAGCATCTCTATCAACCCTATCATATGCCTTCTCCAGATCTATAAATGCCACTTACAAATCCTTCTGTTTTTCCTAAGTATTTCTCACACACATTCTTCAAAGCAAACACCTGATCCACACATCCTCTACCACTTCTAAAACCACACTGCACCTCTCCAATCTGATGCTCTGTACATGCCTTCACCCTCTCAATCATTACCTTCCCATACAGTTTTCCAGGAATACTCAACAAACTTATACCTCTGTAGTCTAGACACTCACCTTTATCCCTTTTGCCTTTGTATAGTGGCAATATACATGCATTGCGCGAATCCTCAGGGACTTCACCATGAACCATAAATACATTGAATATTCTTACCAATCAATCAAAAATTCAGTCACCCCCTTTCTTATTAAATTCAACAGCAATACCATCCAATCCTGCCGTCTTGCCGGATTTCATCTTCCACAAGGCTTTCACCACTTCCTCTCTCTCCACTACACCACTCTCCCTGACTCTTTCACTTCGCACATCACCTCAACCAATACACCATATATATGCCACTCTATCATCAAACACATTCAAGAGTCCTTCAAAATACTCACTCCATCTTCTATCTCACTCCATCTTTACCTGTTATCTCTTCCCCCGTGCTCCCGTCACCGATGTTCCCATGTATTCTCTTGTCTTACGCACATTATTTACTTCCCTCCAAAACATCATTCTATTCTTTCTAAAGTTTAACGATGCTCTCTCACCCCAGCACTCATTTGCACTTTTTTTCAACTTTTACACCTTCCTCTTGACCTGCCGCTTTCTCTTATAAATCTCCTAGCCATTTGCACTCCTTCCTTGTAAGTATTTTTCAAACGCCTGTCGTTTCTCTTTCACTAACAACTGTACTTCTTCATCCCACCACTCATTACCCTTCCTAATCTGCCTACCTCCCACCTCTCTCATGTCACATGCATCTTGCACCTGCCATCACTGCTTCCCTAAATACATCTTAATTCCTCACCCACTCCCCTCACTTCATTTGCTCTCACCTTTTGCCATTCCACACTCAATCTCTCCTGATGTTTCTTCATGTAAGTCTCCTTTCGAAGCTCACTCACTCTCACCACTCTCTTCTCCCGACATTCTCTTTTCTTTTTTGAAATTTCTACAAATCTTCACCTTCGCCTCCACAAGAGAGTGATCAAACATCCTACCAGCTGCCCCTCTCAGTACACTTACATCCGAAAGTCTTTCTTTTACATGCCTATTAATTGATACATAATCTGATAATGCCCGTTGACCATCTCTCCTACTCACATACGTATACTTGCGAATATCTCTTTCTTTAAACCGGGTATTACTAATCACTAGTCTTTCTTCAGGACACAAATTCACGAGCTCTTCACCATTTCCATTCTCAACATTGAATACCTCATGTGCATCAACTATATCCTCAATTGCCACATTAATCACCTTCGCATTTAAATCACCCATCACTAATAACCGGTCTCATGCACCAAAACTGCTGACGCACTCACTCAGCTGCTCCCAAAACACTTGCCTCTCAAGATCTTTCTTCTGATGACCAGGTGCATAAGCACCAATAATCACCCATCGCTCACCATCCACTTTCAGTTTTACCCACATCAATCTGGAATTTACTTCCTTATGCTCTACCACACTCTCCCAGAACTCCTGCTTCAGGAGTAGGGCTATTCCTTCCTTAGCTCTTGTCCTGTCATCAACCCCTGACTTTACTTCCAAGACGTTTCCAAACCATTCCCTCCCTTTACCCTTGAGTTTCATTTCACTCAGAGCCAGAACATCCAGGTTTCTTTCCTCAAACATACTACCAATCTCTTCCCTTTCTTCTCATCTTGGTTACATCTACACACATTCAGACACCGCAATCTGAGCCTTGGAGGAGGACGAGTACTCCCCGCTTGACTCCTTCTGTTTCCCCTTGTAAAAAACTGCAGTACAAGAAGGGGAGGGTTTCCAGCCCCCAGCTCCTGCCCCCTTTAGTCGCCTTCTACAACATGCAGGGAATAAGTGGGAGGTATTCTTTCTCCCTATCCCCATGATACAACTAAAACAGGAATACACTGAGGACTTACTAGGCAAATGCTCTGCACTATCTGCACAGGTACACAAACAACATCACAACACATTATGCCCTGTGGTTCCAACTTGTGGGCATGTTCGGCTTTCTGAATGCTGCAGGAGCATCATAAGAGTAGAAAGGACTCCAGGGCAGGAAGTAAGTATATACCCATATAGTGTTACATGACTCCCTCTGATTGTGGTTACATTGTGAGTAACAACTCACCTCTCATAAGTCTGTATTATAATCAGTGGATGAAAAGGAGTACAGTCTCATTAAGAAAATTCTTATTCCAAAGAAGTCCATAATTTTTCTGCTTCTGATCCCAGAGCAGCCTTGAAGATGCAAGAGCATCATTAAAGGGGTTTTGGGATTGTATAATCAAAATCAATTATATGAATATGCCACAGCTTATGCCAAGTGTCACTTTATTGACCAACCCAATGTGAATGTTTGAGTATGTATGTAAGGCATTTTTGCTGATGTGTGTATGTGTGTGTGTGTACCGTTTTTTTTGCATTTCTTTAGTTTTTGTTGTTCCTAATTATGTTTCCCTTCATGTATCTTGGGTACATTTCTCCTGTAACCATGGTATATGGAGTTATGTTTGTTTGCACATATATATTTTTGTGCTGGTGCTGAGTGTTGCTATTTATACATGTTGATGTGAGCTTTAAAGTGCAATGTGCATACACAAATGTGTGGCTTTTTATTTACTGGTATGTTTCTGCATATTTTAATGTCTGTTTTTGCAATTGCACTTGAATTTTCACATATGTATTTTCTGTGTACACTAGATACATATTTGCTTGTGTGTATGTGCATGTATTTTGTTACATGTTTGTGTGTATATATTTCATGTCTATTTGTGTTTCTTTATGTTAACATGAAATATAGTGTGGTTGTGCATGCGTTTCCATTATTTTTTGTGAATGTTTGCACGTTTTTTTTTAAAGTTGGTGTTTGTTTGTACATTTAGTTGTGTGTTTGTGCATCTGCTTCCTTGTTAATATAAGTGCACAGTTATATGTGTTTATGTGTATAATCTAAAGCTGATCTTTATTTGTACATGTACTTTTGTGTTGGAGGAAGTGTTTGCGTGTATGAATGTAATATGGTGTTTGTGCACATTTATGGTAAATTGAATTGATTTTGTCTTTACAGGTGCACATGTATATTTGTTCTTGTGTTTTGGTTATGTGCATGCTTGTGTAAAAAAGCATTTGAGTGCATTCACAGTTTTCTGTATTGTTGTGCAGCAGCATGCTTGTGTTTTAGCAGAGTGTTTTGGTGTGCATGTGGATGTTGGCTTGCCTGTGTTTGAACTTTTCTGTACATGTGTTTTTGTAAGTGAGTGTGTATGTGATTACTATTTGTATGTTGTGAAGAGAGAGATTTACACTCATGTTGCTCAGTCTCTTAACCTCTGATAAATGTATCATGTTTTTGCTCTCATATTTATTGATCAGCCCTAAGGGGAAGATGAACACCTGGGTTGGGTGTAAGCTGACTGCTATGCCTAAGATATGAATCCATGCAAATCTGACCCTAGTATGGCCAAGACTGACTCATGGCCAGCAATGCTAACACTAATATATATATGTGTGTGCGTGTGTGTGTGTGTGTGTGTGTGTGTGTGTGTGTGTGTGTGTGTGTGTGTTGTGTGTGTGTGTGTTGTGTGTGTGTGTTGTGTGTGTGTGTGTGTGTGTTGTGTGTGTGTGTGTGTGTGTGTTTTGTGTGTGTGTGTGTGTGTGTGTGTGTGTGTGTGTGTGTGTGTGTGTGTGCTTTCATGCATGATGTATGCATATCTATGTTACAAATGCATATGCTCTATGTATATTCTGTTACAGTTAAAAGTCCCAAGACACAACTGGTTGAAGCTGTAATGAGTCCTCTGTTTTAGTGGGTGGAGATGGAAGATTCTCTACAACTTCCATTATTTGAAAACTGTCTGCTGTATTAAAAGTTAGGGTCGTTAGCATCTACGACTTTGATGTAGCATGTTCTAGAACTTTAGGCTTTTGGTGTGTCGCAGGACTTTATCCGCAACATTGCACTATGTACAATATGCATATGTCTGAGTACTAGTTTGCTGGCTGGTTTTTGTTGTTTACTAAATTAATGAGTGAATTTTTATTTAAACAAGTAGGTCACCTCTTTACAAGAGTGTTATATTAACAGTGGACAGCTGGGTGTTTGAAGAATGATAAAGGGATAGGAACATACAAGCTTACTCATTAGGCAGATTTCACTTTCAATGCATTTTCACATAATATCATTAATGTTGCATAGGGAAGAATATTGGACACAATCTGCTCATGACTTGCTGCCACTCTCCCTTGCAATATTTATTTAACGAGTGTTAGATGAAGCTTAGAACATGCCTAATGATAGTTCACACATTTTGTGTAGACCACTGCACAGCAATCTGAGAAAAAGCATGAAATATTGGACTGAAACTAGTAAGGTCATTTGAAATATGAAGATAATCATATATGATGATCAATGCATAATTTTTCAACTTAGCATTGAGAAGCTGGTGTTTCTCCCGTGCCAGTAACAATAACGTATTAGCTCTAGACTCACTTGAAAATTAGCTTGTACAAATTAAATGTAAAAGGTGCTGGAGACACTGAATAGGTGAGCTAAGGGTTGAGACATTGGTGAAATATTCACTTAATAAGGCATGGGAGAAACACCATAGTTAACCGCCTGTGCTGGACATCAGTATATGATCTATCTTGTAAATATGGTTTTACGTGTAATACAGAATCATTCATTTTATAGAAAAGCAAGAGATTACTCAATAATATCATCCTATCCTAGCAGTCTGGGAAGTATAACTTCTCAATGTAAGTTGTAAAAGACTGAAGCACATAGCTTCCTTTACCAAAACCTAATCTTTACAATCCAGGAAATGTAATCAGTCTTGTTCTTGCAAAACTGCTATATATTTGATTTATATATCCAATTCCCTATGCTTTGAATTATATCTGCCATGTGATAGCAAGTGAACCATCTTAAAATATATGACTAAGTCATTCATAATAAAAATATAATTTACAGCATAATTTTCTACAAAAATATAGTAAACTAAATGAATTGCTATACACACAAGCTTTTAAATATGTGCCCTTGTTCTTTGTGATTATTATGTTTCCAAAAGTAATGCAGTTTTGCTTCAGCAAGATTGTTATCATTTACCATCAAACTTCAGCAAGATATATAACGGGAAAGGGCACTAATAAGGGAACAGTACACAACACGTCTAGAAAAGTCCACTGACATCAGTTTCTAGGCATGCAAGGTTCACAGCAACTTATTTCAAACTCCCACAAGTGAAAATTTTAATGCAACACTTAATTCTAACAACCAATCTCAGAAATACAGAGCCATACTTGTATCCGCATTTGGCCTCATCTTCTACAGACATGGATCAGTGCACATAACCTTACTCTCTCTCAAGCACACTACAAGCACAAACATTGGAGAATAGAATTCTTTGTCACCACTTGAGAGCTCATATAAACTAAGAGAACCTACTGCTCTTTCTGTATTCATGTGACAGAAGACTACCACTAATGAGGTAAAAATTTCTTGTGATACTCCAATGCTTCTAGTTAACAGTCCATACAGGTTATGCTTTACATCATACACAAAGTTTTCTTAAAAACATGGTCTTCTATGGTGTGTCTTTTGCTGACTTGTTACTACACTCAAGGGATTCACAGATATTCCATCCCCAGACTCTTCTCTTTGGATCGTGCAATAAATATGTCTACGAAAAATATAACTTTGCATTTTAACAATAACATGAAAAGAATTAGGTATTGCTGTTTTGCGTATATGAAAAGTACTCATATTCAAATAGCATTAAGATTAAGCTTATTCAGGTTGCAAGTTCATAGGGTAAAAGCAGGTATCTGGAACCATAATATATAAATCAATAACAATATCTTAACAAATGTGTTAAACTGAGGATATAGATATGTTGCTGGGAATGTAATGTTTACATAAAAATATGATACATACCCAATATCTGTTTGATTCTAATCATATAGTTACATTTAGATAACAGTGAAATATGCTCAAATGTGCCGCATATTACCACAGGTCCACACAAATTATATTGCAAGACTTGATAGCAAATGTTCCTACTAACATTAAACCTAGCAAGCAGTAGTAGCATGAGTTTTATATTCACAGTTGCTTGTAAACAGGTATTTTATAAAAAATCATCTTTTGCCTGTTAACACACAACTTAAATTTCCCATTACCTCCTTTTATTTCAAACATTACACAACCATTCCTCTACAATTATGCTTTGATTGCAAAGAAATCATGACTTTAGGATCTTTACATGTGGTCATTTACTATGAATCCCATTTAATAAGAAAAAGTTATAACACCCTTATGCCACATAGGAATTACTGTAATGCTTCTCTCATTGAACAAATCCTGTATTTCATCTTCTTCCAGAAAATTTATAAGTTTTGCTGAATAGTTATGGCACTTCAGTAGCGAGAGTAAAATATGAAAATGGGACTCAAGTGCATTTGACCCATGGAGCACAATCCTTGTCTGACTGCAGTGACATTACCAACTTAATGCACATTATGGCTTGAGGTATGAGTGAACACACAATGGTGAATTATTCAAGCTGCTTCAGTAATAAGCAAGCAGTTTTGTAGGTCACTGCAGTATATGGAATCTCTGTCCACCACCTAGCCTTTGTAGCAAGCAAACAGATAAAATGTGATATCTGTCAGAACATTAAGTAATCAACAGATTGATAAGATTTAGCTATAACACATATATGTTACTTTACAGAATTAGTTCCATATAAAAAGGCTATGAATTTGGATATGCAAAGGAAATATGGCAAAACTGTGTAACCAATATCTTTGCCAAATTAACCAAATTCTAGGTAGTAAGAACATGAACTTGTGCCCAAAAACATGACTGCTCATTTTGTAATAAAACGTTTTTCTGTAAAATTCATTTGAACTAAAAGAATGTAAAAAAAAAAAATTGCATTAGATTAATTACATTATAAGTAATTAAGTCATTGCATCATTCCCAGAAAGATACTCACTCACCTTGTTACAGTATTCTTTTACTCCAATAACATCACTTTTGGCCATACACACAGACCTTGGAAAGCAATTCCTTGTCTTGGTTATTATCTGTTTAAGGTTAATTTCTTTTCAATACATCTTGTATGGTTTGCAGCTTTGAAAATCTTGAAAATCTGCTTTTTAAGTAGATCCTTATTTTGCATCATAAATCATGATAGTGCCGACATGGTAAAGAGAAATGAAACGATATTCAGAATGATTTTCATGCATTACTTCCATAAAAGAATGAAAAAAGTGAAAATAACTAAAAAGATTATTTTCTTTCCTGTAATTCGTATTTGTTTTGCACTACCACATCTGAAACCGATATATGACAACCACTGCAACACCTGCATATATTTTGCTATGAAATGTTACTAGAATATTTTTTTTTTTTTTTTGCAAATATGTTCTTCATGAAAGAATAATGATGTAATGCAGACAAAAAAAAGTTTAAAAAATTTCATGTGGCAAAAGCAAACAATCACTGTGGCAAGCTATCTAGTGGCAGTATCCACCAAGGCAGGCAGTCTGACTCACATATAGTGGTGATACAACTCACATTCTTTTGTTACAATATTGTATATAACCACCTCATTCCCTCCTATATCTATGAGTAGAAAGCACCCAGGTGAATCCTGTGCTTCTTGCAAGAAGAAATATGGGGTAAGCATTAAGTTGGAGGTAGTATTAGATATTTTAAGGTACTTTCACAATGGTGAAAGTGGAGCTGAAATAAACCAGAGTTCTTGGCTTGTTCACTATTACAATAGGAACAGTTCGTGAGAATGTAGGGAAATGAGATACGATCCTCAAAATTTAACCCACTTAAGTGCAATGAAAATCACTTGCATTAAGGGTAAAGTTATAGAGAACATAGAGTGAATCTTGAATGTCTGCAATGAAAATCATGCCCCCTTTAAGTGGGATGAAAATCATTTGCATGAGATGTGAAGCTATGGAGAACTTGGAGCAAATCTTAAATGCATGGAATGAAAATCAGGATTAAAATAACACTCCAGTAAGTACAATGGTTATTCAACAGAAAGCTCAAAGTTTATATGATGATCTGAGGAATAGATATGCTAGGAGTTCAGAAAGTGATGCTTTTATGGCTAGTCTTGGCTGGTTTGAATGCATTAAGAAGTGTACTGGTTTCCAGAACATTGAAGTAAATGGTGAAGTTGCAAGTGCAGATAGGGATGCAGCAAAGGCGTATCTGGCTCTATTAAAGACTATCAATGAAGAGGGTAGCTACACACATCAACAAAAGTTTAATGTTGATAAGATGGCTTTATTGGAAGTGCATGCCAAGAAGAACATTTACTTCCAGAAGAGAAAATACCACACCTTAGTCCAAGGCAGCCAAAGATTGCATGGATCTTCTGTTAGGTGGGAACACTGCTGGAGAGTCTAAGACTCTTTGTGGTGTATCACTCTAAGACATCCTGGGCTACATTGAAGCAACCAAGAAAAATCTTCATGTTGGCTGGTTCTTGAACAAGAAATCCAGAGTAATAATGGAAATTATTCAGGAATAGATTAATTACTATTTCTACCTGGCTGTGAAGGACTATTACGTAAATAACAACTTATCACACAGGGCATTGCTTATCTTTGACAATGTTCCAGGTGATATTACTTGACTGCCTGCTTGTGACTGTACCACAGGTGAAATGTCACCTTTGGTGAGGTTGTATCATCAATGAACAAAAAGGAGTACAATCTTGTTGAGGAACTTCTTACAACCTTGAAACAGCAGGGGCCTTATGAAAGGGGTCCTGAGGATATATGATTAATGAATTAATGTCCCTGGTCATCCTGTCAGCTTGGAAAACCTATATAAACCCATTTAGGTAAATTTTCTGCTTCATAACATGACTTGGTTGCTGCAATCAGTATCAGGGAATTATAGCTATATGTGATGCATAATATTTGCCTTGCATCCTCTCCCAGCTCCTCGGGGAAATATGGTCACAATAAGAGTACCAAAAGAGGCTCTTGAGAGTTATAACATTATGAAAGCCATCAACAATGTAAATAAGTCATGGCTGGAAGTTGTATCTGTGAAAATGAATGGTGTGTAGCAAAAATTGGCCTCAGTATGTCACCTAGTTTCGAGGATTTGAAGAAGCAGTTCCATACTTCACCATGATGTTGTTAGATTAGCAAAACTAGTGGGAATAGGCAATATTGAAGAGGACATTGTGATGTTACTTGAGTAACATGAGGAGGATGAGGATAAGTGTAGAAAGAACCCCTCCCCCCCTAAATTGTTAAACATCTGGATGAAGAAGCATAAAATTTCAGTGAAGGTGCTCCAAACAGAAACATGTATATTCAGCAAATTAATAAACGATGCTTTAGCCTGTAATTGGGAGCTGTAACAACATGAAAAGTGGACAGCAATCAATGAATGAATTCCTCAAACATCCATCCTTAGATAATCAAAACTGGTCCTTTTTCTGTATAACTCACCTATCCCTGGCAGTCTTGGCAGGCAAGATCCACCATTTTGGGTAAGTGTTATTTATATCATATTATACATAAATTCAGACTGTTTAACTGGGGATGACTCTTTCACGAACACGATTTGTTGAGGTTGAAATATTTGGCCAAACAAGAGTCCACAAAAAAATTAAACAGATGGCCAGTTAGTGTAAAACAATAAAGAACAGAAGAACAAAGAATTTTAATCATTATCAAACTTTATTCACAAAACCATCACCACCATTCAGTCCTTTCATTACAGTAGCCAAGGCCTAACCAGCCTACAAAGATCCTCACTACTAGTCCTCCATGAAACAAGACAAAACCACAATTTATATCAAATACAATGAAAAGATATTTGGTAAACTACTTACTGGTACATAAAAATAATTTGGAAACTTACATATTCATTATTAAAAGAAACTGCAGTTTTGTCTTGTGTTTCTTGGAGGATTAGTACAGAGATGTTCCACCAATAAGTGGCATTGGTGCCAGCATGGAGGCACCACAGATGAAGGATTTGTTTATAAGATAGCTTATCATTTCTCACAGGTATACCATATGAACACAGTACACAGGCTCTAACTTCCTGTAATTCACTGACTTAATCAACTTTGTGATGAATGATGCATGAGCTAATGTGTAATGTATGCGTAATGAGATGAGTGAAAATGGTTACGGTAGAATTGACAAAACATAGTCTATGTTTATCTTTGAAAGTTTATCAATAGTTTTACGTTAATATTACTGAAACATTGCTTACTTGAGTTATTAACAGAGAACTGTACTTCAAGAAAATAGCAGGTCCGTAGTAGGGGAGGAAGTTGTGTACCTTTGGGGGAAGCATTGTTCCTATTGGAGAAGCAGTGTTCTTTGGTGAAACTAGTGTTCCTTGGCAGGAAGTGAAGGAGGTGCACACTTCTTCACTGACAGCAAGTTCTGCCAAAGTACTACTGTATTTTAGCTACTGGACAATGCATGCATTATTTATCTTTTTTGTTCTCACATAAGTCACATTGTAATGAAATTGATATTCAAGGGTCTATATTAAAGATTTTGAGGTTTGGTTGATGACCTAAAACCAATAGGACTACTAGGAGACATGATTTTATATCTACCAACCACACTTACCCATGGTAATAAGAGTACTGTTGCATTTTCATCATAATGCAGGTAAGACACAGGAACTATTTCATTTATATCATTAATATAGTTGTGTATTTCACCTATAACTGCATTAGGGAGTGCATTTTGCTGAGGGACACTTGCCACCCTCCATGATAAATCCTGGATATGGACCTATAACATAATATGGATAAATGTTTCAAGTGATATAATTGCTTACAATTGTAAATGGTTTATTCTTGTGTCTTATATATATTGCTTACAATTGTAAATGGTTTATTCTTGTGTCTGAGTTTTATTGTTTAACTAGTAAGCATTTCTCTTAAGTCACTTCAGCATTCCTTGGCCTCTGAAAAACTTAGGTCGACTGTTATATGAGATGTATGATAAATAAGGGATATTTTGGCCAAACATCTTGGGGCAACAGTTACTTGATATTGCCATTTGCTTGAGTATGGACAGTATAATTATCCTAGGACCCCTTTCTAACAAAGAGTATTGATCTTACCCAGGAATTTTTTTACAGAGGCCCCAGCAGCTCAAGGCTGTACTACTTTCGGTAGCAGAGAAATGATGGACTCCTTTAGAGTTAGTTCTTTGACAGGACTGCACTCCCAATGATACAGCCTCTCTAAAGATGACTTTTCACTTTCAGTGTAACCTCATGCAGGCAGAGTTTGTCAATACCTATATATGTGTTTATGTGTGTGTGTGTGTATGTGTGTATATATATATCGTTAAACTTTAGGGAGAATAAAAAGATGTTTTGGAAGGAGGTAAATAATGTGCATAAGACAAGAGAACAAAT